>CM069442.1:8866239-9137132 GCA_035610835.1 Ophiura sarsii | reverse complement strand
TTTTCACATTTTTATTTTCTACACGCGGACCAATCTACGGGTACCTTATCGATTACCGGTAGTGCAATTGGGGGCTGCTTGCGCAGGTTGGACAGTCGGCAGCATTGTTCCGATGGATCAATACGCCACACACACGCTACCTGTCATTCTCTCCCCCGTGTTGAAATGTAAAATGTGAATTTGAAATTGTGACTTTACCTTACATTTTGGATTGGCGCTTTTTAAATATTCAACCGATCGTAGCGTGCAATATCTCATATTAAAGAAGATAAATTTCTCAACAACTTTATGATTTAATATTTCTAGGTAGGATTTATATTTTTAGAGTTAAAAGTACATTTATTACCTGTATAGTTACTTTTTTTGATGACTGTATCATATGCATAACCGTTGGGCAATTTTACTTGATACATGCCGAGGGGCCAGAAATGTGACAATATGACATTTTTATATCAGAGGTCAAATGCACCGCTCATGTGATGCGATCTGTGAAAACCCGTCGGATGTTGCAAAATCTGAACTAGGGATTATGGGTAAAATTTGAATTTAAAAAAGAAGAAGTTATTAAAAAAGAAGAAGTTATTTTTAAAGATTTTTTTAAGAAAATTTAATTCCAATACTTTGTGTCATTATCTTTCATGAAATTTCACCTTCAAAAACTTACTTTTGTCACTTTTATTATTAACCTTATAATGTTATTCTATTGAATTATGTATCTTTTTTGGCCTGTTTTCATGATTTCTTGTTTTGTAGCTTTTTATGACATCACAATCAGGCCAACAATTTTTTTTTGTTATATTGGCGTAACCCGCCCGACCCTAAAAATACGCCCGACCCTACACTGTTTGTTTTTTTTTCAGTGAAAAAAAAAAAAAAAAGAAAAAAAAGAAGAAGTTTTTTCTCGAACGAAGTACGACGGTACTTCTAACAAACAATAGGGAATGTTTAAACTCGGTTAACATTGTTCAAAAACAGCTGCTAAAAAAAAAAAAAAAAAAAAAAAAAATCCCTACCTACCTACCCTATTTTTGTTCAGCCCGTTACGCCAATATAACAATTTTTTTTTTTTGGCCTCATCATTCACTCATAACTTTTTTGTAGTGATCGTAGAAAAATGACCGAAACAGTTCTGTAATCAGCACAGTTTTAGCTTTCTTATGATATAAATATCTCCAATATGAAAATGCCACCATGTGGCGGGTTTTCACAGATCGCATCACATATAGAATCGGTAATAAATAAGAATCACTGTCAACTGGACGTTTGCAAATATGCATAATAAATAAGTTGGCATCATGTTTGTAAGCAGTTTACAATTGCAGGTATGCAGCCGAACACTAACCAAAATGGTCTCTTATTAAGCAAACACATTGGTATTGTTTTATTTAATTGTGCTATCAGAGGTCAAATGCAACCCTATGATCAACAATAAATATAAATAATTAGAAGAAAAAAGAAGGTTTTGTCTCAGAAACTGTGCGCATTGGTATGTGAAATAGGCTCTACGCGGCGGCGATGCATTTTTATTTTCTTTATTTCCCTGTGGTTCTCCGTTAGCTTGAAATCAACACGAAAATTATATGCATAATTTGAAAACCGGTCTAAAAAAACAGGCTGATATAATGTTAAAAAGTGCATACCTCACAGCCAATTCTCTAAATTGTTAATTTTTACAAAAATAATCGCACAGCGCTTATTTCTGTGACAAACCTTGTTTTTTGTTGGTGCTACATGTACAGGTTATTTGTAATCATTGCATATATTTGATAAATAGTTTGGCATAAGCAGCTTCATTTAGCTTAATTAAATATGACCCAACGAAATGAGGCATAACGAGGGACACATGAATATTGAGTTATTCATTTAAATCATGATAATATGCATAGATTAAACTACATTTTGGTACAAAAGTTAATGTTATCACATTCCTATTAAAAGTAATGGATTATTGAAAATCACTTTTCTCAAAGCACCAAATACAAGTCATCAAGATATGGAGATTTAAAGTTTAGGTTTTGTTAACAAAACAATAGAGTAAATAAAATTTAAATACCTCAAAATGAAGTTTAACTCTGTATTTTCATGAATTTGAGTCTTTGGTTAGATACAAGAAGATGTATCAAAGATCAGAAATAAGATTTTTTTTTTATGAATTTGACTTAATATGACCGTGTCCCACTTGTGCCTCATTTACTCATCTTGTCATATACACACTTCAATATCAGAAGTCAAATGTGAAGCATATCTACAATAAATATGAATCATTGAATATTCTTCTGCTGGAAATTCATAACATTACATACTATATAAGTGGACATTTTCGTGCTACATTTATTTTCGTGTTTTTAGCACTAAAATCAAGCAAGCGCGAAAATAAAGACATGGGAATATATTAATTTTGTATGTAGGTCTATGTAAGGAAGCTCAAACTTGCAAAAATAAAAACAAGCAAAATTCTTCAAAATGTGCAAAGCGCAAAAATTATGCGCACGGAAATGTCCTCTTTTACAGTATTAATTAATTTGGTACAACGGACGGTTACAAGCTTCACAGCAAAACATGTCCCAGTAAAAGTTGATATTTGGCCATTTACATTTAATATTATAAATGTTACATATAGTTTTCAGATGAAACCGACATTCAAAATGTTAAAATCTGATAAAGCATCGCCTTTTACTAATGGGTATGTCTTGTTTCAAATCTATAATTTGTTAACACTTTCAACACGGCTATTAGTTTTACCATATACAAAACAGCTTTTTCAGAAACCTTTCCAAACTTTAAGACTCTATCTCAAGAATTACTGAACCAATACTTGGCTTGTGTACTCATTTTAATGCATTTCTCGCGGTGATACCAAATATGATAATGAAATTCAACAATTGTGAAATTTTTGAAACATTTTGTTAAATTTTGAAACTGTCGTCTGCAGACGACTGCCGCCTGCCGCATGGAAAGTGTTAACAATGAATAACATGTTTTGTTTAAAATCTTAACTAAAGCAGCCTCTGATTGGTCAAATTTGAAGTGAGTATCACTGAATGGTTGAATGAGCTCCAAATGTATGCACAAATATTGGTATAGACCATTTCAAACTGAGATCGGAAAACTTTGTGGAAAAACAGGTCACATGGACTTGGTGCATAGTGCATTCTTCACAACGGTTGATTGCATTCATAGCATTGGTTGTCCGCCTAGTGGTTTACTATGTTTACATAGAAGCGCGCACCAGTGAGAAGTAAAACTAGTAGCGAGACTATTTTGTTTTATGTAACAATAACGTCGATACTGGCAACTTCACAATTTATCGAGCTTAAGGTAAAATGTGACGGTATTATCTCAAATCTCTTTTGTCTCATCGTTTTTGTTATTGAAACACTGCAAAATTCAACTTTTGAGGGAGACAATCTCTCACCAACTCCAGCGCAATCAACACACGGGTTATCGAAAGACACCGGGTGAAAACACATTTGTTTTCCTGTGGATGACTCATGAGTCATCAAAACTGATGCCAAAACACTCGGCTAATCGGAAACATTCGGAACCGATCGAATATTTTCGGATTTGAAATGGTCTATTGCAATCACTCTTTGACACATTGAACAAATGATAGTTGGAAAGGCTTGCTTTTTGTGACCAATAATAAAGATAATTTTTGGTTAATATCAGTAAAAATATGTGTCATGCGCTTGACAGAAATTTGAATTATATTGGTTTACATATTGTAACCAGTCGTGTCAAAAAGGACATGTCGGCAAACACAGTTTTGAGATTGAGGCCAATATATTTGGTGACATATAAAGAAAATAATAGAACAAATTTTGCTTCTTCAAATCATATTTTGTGATTACAAAGTCCGATTACATTCATCATGGTATCATTTCAAAGCTTAAAATGTGCTCTTTCAAGTCATACCAATAACTCAGATTTGATTTGGGCCACCAACATGTCCATTTTGACGTGACGGGTCACATGGAACAAACTATAGTATATTTATCCATCATGAGACAGTGACGTGACTGCGTATTCTGCTAATTGCAGCATATAAACGTGCACGCCTACTTGAGGCGCTGGCGTATACAATCGAGCTTAGAGAGATGGAAGATACATACGCGTGCGTTAATGCTGCGCCTGTCAAGTAACATCACTGTCCAGGGGAAGATAAATAGAGTACATACTAACCACAAATTGAAGAAAAAAGTCACTACCTGTTTGAAATTTTACAACTGCAGGATCACTATAAGTACATGTTTCTCTTTGGTGGCAGTGTCATAAATTGAAGGCAAATTTGTGTAATTGGTGAAATTAAAGCAAGAAACCACAAACTAATGCTGAAACTTAAATAAATAAGCTATATGCTGAAACTTAAATAAATAAACGATATGCTTAGGCCAAACAAAGAAGGTCTGTCTCAGAAGCCCGCCCGCATTGGTATGTGAAATGAGCTACGGCGCGTAGGTCTATGCGCTGGGGGTTAAAAAACTTCTTTCTTTTTTTTTTGATTTTTTTTTTTTTTGATTTAAAAAAAAAGTTTAAAAAAGTTCTCCGTAAGCTTGGATAAGCCAAAAAAAAAAAAATAGCCAAAAAAAAAAAAAAATCGCATACCTCATAGCCTATTTTCTAAAAAAAAAAGCAAAAAAAAAAGCACAGCACTTAGCTTATTTGCACAATGTTTCTGAGACAGACCTTCTTCTTTGTTTGTATACATACATAACAAAATAATGTCAACGAAGAATTGAGCAATAATCTTTTTATAAGTTTATACTATACTATACAATTGTTATTCACTCCATAACCCAAACTCCCTGTGCATGTTTTTGTGAATTAAACTATCAGGGGAGAAAAACGGGTCAAATTTGAGGAGAAAATCTGTCTCCGCCAAGCCCGGGCCATGTGCATGCAAGTCTGATGCTCTACTGACTGAGCTACACAGGGGAGGTTAAAAAATCTTAAGTTCTTTTCACAGGTTGAACCCACACGCTGAGCTTGGCACGAGATTGATGGGGCCCCCGGGCGGTACAAGATCGTAGCACTGTCAGGTTTTGTAAGGTCCAGGAAGGTTAGGGTTAAACGGCTCCAAATATCCCCAAATTGAGTTGACTCGAAATTGGCCCTTTTTATTTAATAGAATACCCTGAACTCCAATATATGTGATGCAGCACATCACAAGGGGGACTTTGCAGCTGTGTGTTAAAATAATAAGAATTTAGGAGTCATTTTCACTCTTAAAATCTGAATTCTATGACAAATTTTGATAAATTTTGTGTCATTTTAAAGCTTAGAAAATGCTCTGAGATCACACATACATAACTCAAAATTGACTTCACCTGCAAAGTCCCCTCTTTTGATGTGCTGCATCATTCACATATTTGCTTATATTATAAGTTATGTACAGTACAATACATCAGATATAGAATACCTGAATCTATTTATTAACCCTGATTATTGTTACATGGTATTTGTAAAAAAATAATCTTAACACTTTCCAAGCGGCAGGCATCTGCAGACTATATTCCACAATTTCAAAAAAAAATTCAAATACTTCAAAATTATTGGATTTCATTACCATATTTGGAATAACCATGAGAAATGCATAACAATTGCATTACAATAAATACAAACATGCCTTATATCAGTTCAGTAATTCTTGAGATAAACCTTGAAAGTTGAGAAAGGTTTCTGAATAATCTGTTATGTATGGTACAACGAATAGCCGCGTGGAAAGTGTTAAGACATGAGAACTGGTTCAGTGCAAGGCCCAATCCGCAATGGTTGCCGTTAGTCAGATTGTGTTTTTTTTCTTCAAAAAAAGGCGCATTACAGAGCACTAAAGATATAACACATGGCAGCTATTGTACATAGTGGTTTTTTTAATACAAATAGTGTGAAATGTTAGTGTAAAAGCCTTATGTACTATTATAGCTTCCCTGTGTTAATCTTACTTTAATGTAACAAGAGGTTAGGTGAGGAAAAAAACACACCCTGTTTTGCGGGGCCAACCGACCAACTTTTTCAAGATGTGTTTTATTTGTTGAGATTTTATTTTCTTAAATCATGTAAAATCAGCCGTTTTTTTGACCAAAAATCAGTTGAAATTTTTTTGTTTACACATTTTCACAACATTTCTGATTTTTGCAGATTTTTGCGATTTAAAAAAAAAATAAAAAAATAAAAAAAAAAAAACCCCGACCAACCCTACTTGACAGGTCTGTCCGCCCGTCACCTTATAGCAGGTCTAACTGTTTAGACTTGGTCTAAATGAAGAATAGTCCATTCTAGAAGGATAATGTATTCCATATATATATCCCTAATTATGCTTTATATAACATAGCATTGTATTGCTCCTTTATCAAGTCCATTAATAGTGCAGAATGAGATTATCTATAAACATGAACATATCCTTTCAGGGAGGACTATTCTTCCTTTAGATCGGGTCTCATTCTATTTTGAACATACGGACCTTGGATAAGAACCTTGAAATGTCATACAGATATAGCAAAGTCTACCAGTGGCGTAGCTGATTGGGTGAGATTGGCACTGTCGGTTCATTTGACAAGAGGAATCATGGAATTATGATGGTCAAAAGTACACAGATGGAAATTTTTTCGTGCGCATTTGTCCCCAAAATGCAATATTTGTTGGTACCTAAGCTTATATTTAGAGCTTAAATGAACCTCAATCATAGCAAAAATAAGTGTAATGTCAATAATTATCGCGCGCTACGCCCAAAATTCTTTAGTCAGACAATCGTGTCGGTTCACTTTCATTTCTTGCCACCCCCCAATATGAAAAACCTAGCTACGCCACTGAAGTCTACTACAACCACCCGCCTGTGCAGTGACTTAAGAAGGTCTTTCTATGATCTATCCCGCTATTATGCAGGGGATTTGACATTCATCTTTGATTGAATGGTACGTATCGTTGCTGTTTTGTCAAAACCTGGTATCTCCATCTTGCGCCCTTCAGCATGTATAAGGTAATTAATAATTCCTATGTATATGGGCAGTCTGCACTATAAACATGTTCAAGGGTCAAAACACATGAAAATCTTGTATAAGTGCTCTTGCCCCTGAACATGCATCAAAGCAACCCTTCCTATGTATAACATCAGGCAGTTTTACTTTATACATGCTGAAGGGCCTGAGAAAGATGCAACGTTATGCATCAGCATATACATGGGATCTAACAGTACAGACCTGAGACTAGAATACCATAAGAGATAAGAAGCACTATTCATTCCTGTTATGTGCAGCGATCCAGGTCTAACCCGGACTAATACGGTATTGTTATAGTTGATGGCCAATCGATTATCATCATTCAGTTTATTTGTAGCACAACCTCATTATGTGAGTTACAGCGCTATTTCAAAATGTTGCTGGTATATCTCGTGAATTATATATGTTTAGGGTGGTGCGTGACAAAATTGGTGGCAGCGGTGGCCCCTGGTGTTTCTTAACACCAGGGCGGGCCCACCCATTGTGGAGCGTATTTAATGATGTAGTTTAAGTTGTATTTACGGCACGAGGACGTGCCTTGTTTAGGGGGGGGGGGAGTATTGTCACGAGATATAAGTGTGTTGGTGTCATAGACCTGACGGGGAAGTCCTCTTTTGGTCTATACACTAGCGCGTTCAATATTTGATCGGAAGGTCCCGGGTTCGATTCCCGGCTGGTGCTCCGAAATGTTGCTGGTATATCTCGTGAATTATATATGTTTAGGGCGGTGCGTGACAGTATACTAGTTTCAGGTACAGACCCCATTATCATATTTCAGAATATACAGGTGGATAAAATGAGTTCAACCTCTTTGGTGGACATTACTTCCTTTCTATAGTTCAAATTCCAAATTGGCGAGTAATATTCATTTCTTTTATCTCTCCGCGTGCAAAAGTAATCCAAGCATACGCCAGGGATTATGTCCACACGCAGGCGGTATTGGCCACACGCCACGTATACAATGCAAAGTGCGTTAGTTGCCTTCATGCGCGCCCGCGTCCTTCTGTTTTCATCCGCTGCTGTAAGGCAGCTTCTGCAATTTGGAACTGATTAAACTATATCATGTTTCACTCTCTATGCAGTGACACCAGTGCATAAGGCTAAATTTAAAAAAATTTGTCTCAAAGCTTCCGTGCGCGTTAGTTTATTGATGCACATTAGACAAACAAAAATCTTAATTTTAAAAAAAAAAAAAAAAAAAAAAAACCCCAAAATTTCAGATTTTTCATTGATCACACCATTTTAAATACAAAAGGTCACTTTTACAAGGATTTCAATATTTTATATTAAAAAAACCCCACAAAAAAACCCCGCATTCCGCATAAGGTTTAGCCTAAGCAAGCAACCTTTCATGTGCATCATTTTCTTTGAGAATATCAATTTATCTTTAACTATGTGTAATCACGTCAGTGCCTATCTATCATTTTAATTACAGAGCATTTTTTATGTCAAAACCATGTTTTTTTTAAAAGTTATGTCTGTGAATTTTCCAGCAAATTACATGATTCCTATGACATGGGATGTATTCTTTTGTCACATACCTATACCATTAAGACAAATTCTGGTGCAGTTATGAAAATGCTACTTTAGGCGTAAACAATTGTCGTTTTTATTTCACAAAATCATTTTAATTAGAAGAAAAACCCCCCACATACACAACCGCATGACCATCCAACACCTACCCGAGAGGTTCGTTTGCCCGTAAAAACAGGGTTTTATCTCGCCCCCTTATCACAACAATATGCCATGCACTGATGTTACCGCACAGAAATATGGATTATACAACATGTAAAATAGACCATCGCATACTTTACTGAGGCAACACAGACAGTTGTTCCAGATACTTCTCAATAATGCTATTAGCATAGTCTTGATCTTCCTCATCCATTAGACGATGAGTGTATGATTTAGCGCCCTCGCTGTCGACAGACAGATGTAGCTTTTCCGCGCTCCCTGTCAAACTAGAAAAGCTCTTATCGGCTTGAGATAGCGCAGAATTGTTCAGTACATCTCCCTCCTCCGCATCATTATTCTGTGCTTGCTTTTTGTTGAGTCTCGGTGGCGAAGGCCTTTTGAACGCTAACAACCGTAAGCGGTTTGAAGTAGCGCTACTTGTGTCGGCTGGTTGAGATATCACTGAATGTCCATCTTGAATGTCTGCATCTTCATCGGTGATGGCTTCACTTACAGATACAGATAGTCCACCATCTGTGATCACCTCATCAAGATGGGCCGGACCATCTGACATGCCATCTCCTGATACCCTGTTTGGAAGACGCTTCCAAGTGCGTGTTCTCTCTTGTCTGCTTTGTGTCTCTTTCTTGATCGTGACTGTGGTTGTTGTGTCTACTCTACTGGCTGGTTGCAGATTGGAAGCACTGTTGTTTGTAGAATCTGAAGGTGCATCTGCTACAGGTATACCTTCAGAAGCCTTAGTTTCATTTCGATTTGGAGACTTCTCTGCCAGACGTCTGGGTTCCTGAAAATGCTCCGGTAGACTACGATACTCATCAGTTAGATCATCAGATTCTGTTTCTAAACTTTTGACCCTGTGCTTTAAGGCTTGAACATAAGCATCCAAAGACATGTTGTCGAAGTGCGGTCCCGGTCTGTCCTGCTTCCTAGAACTTGAAGATTTGCTCGATGATCTTAACACAGTTGATTTGTCCGTTGCAACATCTCGTGTATGACCGTGAATAGAATTCATCAAAGGAAGCGATGAAGACTGTTGTGTTGCAGAAGTGTCAAGATACGAACTACCCAGATCTTCGGTATCATAGCTATTGAACTTATTCCATTTAGCGATTCGTGGTAGTCTTCCGGAAGCGCTGAGTTTGGACTTGACCTCAAACAACTCCGTCGTCTCACACAGAGTCTCAGGATTGTGTTGCGCTAAACTCTCTCTCTGTTTATCAATTCCAAGGCTCCTCCTCAGTTCGCGTAATCTAGCTAGCCTCGGATTATCTCTTTCATCAAGGTATGGCCTCGAAGGGACAGCCTTCACACCGCCACTCATCAGTTGCCTGGCCGATTCATCTTGCTTTGCAGATCCTGTAAGATGAACTGTGCTAGAATGCACCGCACTGATTGTAGAAGTTCTTTCTGTAGAGCGGGTTGCGGAGGTAGTTTCTTGATGGCTCAATTCTGTTGGTTCAGCATCTTCCGTAGTTTGGCTGACCAGATCATCATCAGTGAGATCACCAACAGTTACAGATGGTGTGGACGGTTCAACTGCTGAATCTTGGTGGGATTTTAAACTTGCATAGTCGTCGTATTTGGCGAAGGGTAATGAAATATGATTGTCACTTTCGGATAATTTGGTCTGATTTGTACTGGCGGTATTCTCAGCTTCGTTTCTCGGCGGTGACCCTGTCGCTTTTGCAACGATAAGATCACCGAGGCTTGATTTTCTCACGTGGCCTTGCATAGCAACTGTACTGTGGGTATGTTTTCTTTGTTGTGATAAAAAGTGGGAATCTTCTTGCCTACTAACCACATCAAGTTCTTCATGCATCATCCTCGTTCTGGAATGATTACCATCAGGCAAAACATGCCCGCTCTCATTCTGTAGACCGGAAGGAAGCTGTGAAACCTTCCTCTGGGATTGACTAGAGGCTGCTTCGCGGTCGTCTTTACCCCTCACACTCTGCATCACACGCTCGCGAGCAATATCTTGTTTAGCATTGCATTCAATTTCTTGTCTGGACGGGGTCTCAAGATTACTGATATTATTAAACATTGCATCTATGGAAGACTGGTTCTTCTTGTACTGCAGAAGCTCCTTTTTAAGAAGCTGACGATCTTCGTCAGCCGACTCCATCCTCCGTTGCAGCAAATCATTCTCCTCCTCGAATTGTCGCATCCGAAGAAATATCTTCATCTTATCCTCATCAGCATACGCAGACGGTTGCTTAGCGACAGTCTGTAATTCTTGCACCAGTTTTGCATTCTTTCTTTGCGCTGCAGAAAGATGGTCTTCAAGTCTATGACATCTGATCGTCGTTGAATCTGCCTCTAATCTGCTCGTCTCGGAAGTCATCTTGAGGAGTTGATTCTCCTGTTGTAGCCGACGACTGTTGACCTTCAATTCCATCGCCTCACTGTTCACCTCAGCCAATTTGTCTGCCAGTTGGTTGTTAACATCGCTAAAGTTACTCAGCATCGTCTGATTTGTGTTCATGTGCTGCGCCAATTCCTCTCGTGTGTACTCACTAGGTAGATCCATAAACTGGTCCATGAGGAACAGATCCTCTGCTGACTTCTTGAGTAAATCCCTCTGCTCGGCAGACTCTTGCCCGTCTGCGCCTTCCCGACCGACGTTACGACTGTCCAAAAGCTTAACTCGTAGCTTCAGCCTAAAGTTATCATCATTTAGATGCGCCACTTCATTCTGCAGTCCGGTGATCGTCGCTTGCAGCTTCACAGACGTCTTTCGATCGTGGGTGTTGCTGTTTCTAGCACTGGCGGAATCCCGAAACAGCTTCTCGTTTTCCGCCCGTAACATCTCCAGCTCCTGCACCAGTTTGGAGACCACATGTTCTTCTGCTGCCGAAGAGGATCTTTCCAGTTCTTTCTGGAAGACATGTTCTCTTTCATAAGATTCATTCAGTTGGTTTCTTAGATGAGAGCTCTCTTGACTGATGGCTTCCAATAAGCCAAGGAGTTCATCTTCTCCCTTTGGCGTTGCTGCATCACCTGTAAATGTACACAATGATTCACCATTAAATAAAATAAAATTTGTGTAAACTGCTTCAAACTTAATATTACATATCAAACACAATACTTTTGTGAAATATTTGAGTGAACAAGGGGATGACCATAAGGCAAAAAAAAAAGAATTTGACTTCCCTTTCAGGGTCAAAGTCAGGGTCGGACGGTCGGAATTGGTGTTTTTTTGTTGTTGAAATTTTTTGCAAATTTACTGCACAAAAACACGTTTTAAAGATTTTTTGTTGTTGATTTTTTGTTGTTGATTTTTTTGATTTTTAAACAAGCTGATACAGTCAGATGCCAACGTTGAGTGAGTCTATTGTATACGAAGAGATTTTGTTTTCCCTTGAAAAGAGGATGTCGATCTCGTGCAATTCAATATGCCAAAATGTCAGCCTTATACAATGACAACATTAAGGCATTTAAATGTGGTTCAACGCCATGTGACGGGGATTTTTCAGTAAGGGGAGCAATAAAATATTAATCCATTATTTTTACATGCTAAAGTCATGTTTGCAGGGACGTTGAGCTTGAAAATGCCTTTTTCTGAAGAAGATTTTTTTGTCATTACTGAAAAAAATAAGGTCTATTTCCCGTGGCCCTGACCCGTGTCTCATTAAAAGTTTTAAATTAATAACCTAATACGATCATCAATTTATTGCTCTTTACACTGAATCCAAACCTAGCTTGCAGCGACACCGTTATCACATTTAAAATACAATTTAGAAACTGGGTTCAATTTGGCTAAAATTTCGTCGAATACTCAATAGTTCACCACTAGTTCATTATTATAGAGAACACATTGACACGTCAGTAAGTAGTTATGGCCGAGCGGTTACGAATATGGACTGGTAATCTAATAGATTCTCCCCTCCTCGGTTCGAATCCTGCTGAATACCTTTTGTTAGAATAAAAGATTTAGTCTCTGTGTGTTGGAAAATGGCGTATATTTTTACCGTAGGTGAATAAAAGTCGTGGCCCTGACCCCTGTCCAAAAATGTATTACAAATAAACATATTTTTGATCAAGTTTAATACGTTAGGAACATTTCTTGTGCATAAAGTTTTTGCTATGACGTCTAAAAATTATCAAAAATACGATGTTTACGATCGCTTTGAAAATGCATCTTTATCGACTCAAAAATAGTAACACAAATCGTGTTTTTTATTAAATCGGAATTGACATCTTACATAAATAGGACTTCCCCTTCAAAATGAGCCTAAGATTATCAAAATTGATGGAGGCAATCCTTCACAATCGCGAGTTGTAAATGACCCGATTTCGATTTGTTTTTTTTAAATCTCACTTTACTGGCGGGCTGGGGCAAACAAAATAGACGATATTTTCATGCCTTGACTTCTGACTGGATACTACTCAAAAACACGTTTTCATCTTTCTTTATTGTTATGTGCTTCTTTCAATTTTTTTCTTTTTGTTTCAATTTAAAAAAAAAAAAAAAAATGAAGAAGAAGAAGAAAATAGCGACCCTAGATTTCCGAAAATTCGGGCCGGTCAGAAAGGATAAGTCAACTTTTTTTTTTTTTTGCCTAATGATGGCTTGAATCAAAGGTACTATTCTTAGTAGGCTATAGTTGCAAACTATTCTTCAGAGCCATGTATTAAAGGGTAGGCGTTACGATTGCTGGCCCAATTTTCAACTTGATGTTTTCTATTCTACATGAAGGGTCGTCCTTAAATTAGTTGTATTCCGAAGATTGGAGTTGCGTAACTCCAATGGTTCTTATTTTAGAAGCAAAAGGAGACATGAAATTTTCCCATTGAGTACACAAACTGGCTAAGTGCTTCATCACCTTTGGCAGTAATTCACTGCATTTTGGCCTATAACGTCTAAATGGAACATATCTTGCGCCAAACATTTAACAGGAATAATGAGAAAAATATGATATGTTGATGGGCAAAGATAAAGAACTCAGTTTTGTGTCATTTTGGTTCATGTTTTGATCTAATTTGAAAAGCAACCTCATTTTAAAAACCTTACGATTTTGAAAGCATGAAATTTCCTTTGCTTCATATTCTCCATTAAAGGTAGATGACCCGATCACATTTTCGTAACACAGAATTATTTCAAACATACGGAGATTTTCATATCATATGAAAGCTCGTATTTTTCTCATCATCATACTGAAATTTGACGGCCTAAATCGGTATAATTACGGAGAAATCGATGAAATAACGTCGAATTACCGCGAATGGTGGTAACCACCGATATAGTTTGTGTACTACTCAATGGGTACAGTTCACAGCATCTTGTGCGTCTAAAATAAGAACCATTAGAGCTATGCAACTCAAACTTTGGAACACAACTTTTTTAAGGATGACCTTTCATGTAGAATAGAAAACTTCAAGTTGAAAATCGGAACATCTACCTTTAATTACTTACCACTTCCACTAATCTGTCTTGTTCTTCTCTCTGAAGTTTTCCTTCCATGCTGTTTACTGTCCAAAACAGCATCACCTCTTCCACCAACATCCACTTCTTGACCTTCATTTAACCTTTGACCCAGGTCATTCTGTCTACCATGCTTAGTGTAATTGTCACGGATCTTGTCATGAGGTTGGTTGTTGGTCGGAGGCTTCTTTGAATCTTTGGAACGGAGCTCATCGTGAGGACGGAGTGTTAAGGACTTCTTTGCATCTGGCGAAGCCTTTGATTCGGAAGCTGTTATCGTTGACCAGTTGTGAACCACATAAGAGACACTCTGCTGCGGGGACATGTCAATTCTGTCTGCGTCCGTGTCTTGCTTGTCAATGGATGTGTTGATATGACCATGGGTGGTATGGGACGGAGATGGAAGACTTGAGAAACTGGAGTTGGCGGATGCGTTGATAAGACTATGGGTCGCATGTGACAGCGATGTCTTACTTGACTGACTTGAGATACTGGTATCAGTAATGGAAGCTGTCCCCGTTTTCCTTGTCTGTAAGTAGAAATAAAATGATACATGTCATTTTAGCAAGATAGTTCAAACGAATGTATAATATAAAGTGCTGATCTTCAGACAGAGAGAGAATCAAGATGTGTTAAGTCATTATTTTTTCATAGTGGTTATAATCGTTGCAAATTTTCTAGTTCACCGTTAAAAAGGTTAAGAAGGGTGATGACATCACGTTTATAATCTAGTGTTTGCATCATGCCTTGGCACTTGCACTCACACGACTAACGTACCTACTGATTGGTCAGAAAGATGGATACATAATTTATTGCACCAATCATCAGGGACAATGTTAGAATAATAGTATCCCCGATAATGATAGGAGCAGTATTTCTATTGGTTATTCAAATGAGTATATCTTGAAATTAACCAATCATAAACATTGTTAAATAGGCAGGCAGTCTAGACAGGAAAATACTGCGCTTATCATAAGATTACGTGCTGTCGTCCCCTCCCAACTTCACTCAGTTGACACAACAATATTTTGTTGTCAATTTACATGCAATTATGTATACAGAAAAAGTATAGGCTATAGCACATTAACTAGGAAGGAATAATATTTGTATACATGTATACAAGATTGTAGTTAATTAAGTAACAAAACAAAGAAATTCTGTTCTAAGGGCCCGGTCGACACATTTTAAAAAGAAATTGGGGGCAAAAATTCATGTGCAAATGGATAGCATTTAGCAACCCATTTAACATTTGTATCATTTTTTGCGTCATTGTGTGAGAAAAAATAAAAGGCTGATTGACTGTGACCTGACCCGAGAGAACAGGTTTTTCATGCTTGTTGCATTGAATGAATGATGAATGAAAACTTGATTTATTAAGCGCATTTCCAAAAACACGATCAATGCGCTTTACAGGAATTACATATTATTTTACAAGATAAACGGAGTAATTCTGTTATACCCTTCACAGAGGTATTCATAGTGCATGATTTTTAAGAACGACGCATACTACCGATGTTGGTGTGTAGGGTATAACAGAATTATGCCAGATAAACACATTAAAAAATATCAATCAATTAGTGGTAATTTGTTTCTAAATCTTAAAGGAAAACGGTCATGGTGAGGAAAAGAACCGCTGACGGCGATTGTTGTTCCAGCTAAACCTTAGCTAATAACTAATACATCACTTATATCACACGATAGAAAATGCGTTCAATCAAATGAAGGATGGTTGATTGAGCGCGCCGTTCACATTGGGTTAAAAGATTGTTGTAGAGTCGCACACAATACCGCTTGCATGTAAACATACGTAGAACAATTACAGACTGCGCCAATGTCCAACTTGTTTAGATTCAAATAGTCGCCGCGCACTGTTCAATTTTCGTTAGAATCCTCACCATGACCGCTTCCCTTTAAAGATTGATCAGACCCTGTCATCAGTTGGCAGAAATTTGATTTAATGGTTGAATTCAATAGATTCATCAGGATCGGTTATTAGTAATCATCAGTTAGAGATCCATGTGACTAATGTCATATGAACTGCTATTCTAATTTAGTTAGTATCTTCCATATTCAAGTTGAGTCAAAGATAAGTCAACAAAGAAACTGAGCCTGGGTGGGTTGGAATTTAACAAAGATATAAGACTTGTTGCAATCAGACTTCTGTAATATAATTCTTTGAAAGGTATAGTGATAGTGAGTTGTCATTCATTTATAACCCCAACTGATGACAAATGGTGATTACCTTGAATGTGCCATAAAAACAGCATTTAAGAAATATTAAGAGGATAACGTTAGATGGACTATAATCAAAAGGATAGTAAGATGTTAAGGCTAAAACAACAAATTCTTTGTTTCCTGAAGGTCCCACACAATTTGTTTGGTAATTTTAGCCACATTTCATATTTTTAAATTTCTATTTAAAGAACAAAAAATCTTATTTATTTAAAAAAAAACTTCAATCAAGATGGTGTACTTATAAAACAAAAGTTATCAAATTTGGGTCTATGAATTGATAATAATTGTAAACAATATATTTGCAGTCGATTTCACCATCAATTTAGACGACTTGAAACTGATTTATGCCTAAATCACAACTCTGAGATGACAAAGATAAAATGTAAAACTGAATTTTGCATTTTAGGCCACCTACTGGAAACAATTTTTTAAAAATTATTTTGCCTATAAAATCTTTTATTGTTAAAAAGGCTCAATTTGATTTCATCCAATTTTGTATTTCCTTTATATTTATTGTGAAGATTCTACTAAGCGATCTCCCCAATTTCAAAGTTTCTCTGAAATGGGATACTGTAAATGTGGAAATTTGTGCGCAACATTTATTTTTGCGCTTTTCGCACTAAAACCAGCAAGTGCGAAAATAAAAATGCGCAAATATATTCATCTTGTTTGTAGGTCTTCGTATGGAAGCTCAAAATCGCGAAAATAAAAACGAGCAAAAGTGTTGAAAATGTGCAAAGCGTGAAAAATTACATGCGTGAAAATTGCCACTTTGACAGTATATCATATCAATATGGGAGAGCTTGGTAATGAGGTACGTACCCACAAACCTCTATGTAAAATCGATCCCAAAAGGTTTCACATTAGTAATCTCAGCGCTTTGATCAATCTTGGAAAGGCGCTATATAAATCCCGATTATTATTATTATTATTATTATTAGTCATTGTTTTGCATAATTTTTCTTTTTTTCATCTATTGCAATTCAAAATGAAAGAAAGGTATGAGCAACTCTTGGTAAAATGACCATGTCATCTGATAAACTTATGGATAAGGTTGCTGATCAAATTGAGCACCTTTTTAAAATAGCTAAATAGTAGAAAAATTGTAAGTAAAATTAAAAGAAAGTAAATAGTGTGGTGTAAACTCTACATTATAAAAAGGATACATATTAAAACTATTGCTATGTAAGTAAGAAGCTGATGATTAGATCAAATAAGGCATTCGGTGGGGAGAATCTAAACACAACACCAAAAGTAAGTCCCCCCCTAAACAATTCGTCATAACATCGTAAGATAAAACATTTGACCAATAAAACTTAGTTAGAAATAATCCTATGACTGTTTCCTAAGTGATGTTTGAAAATGAAAGATTTCCATTACTTCATGGCTGAATGAGCTCAAATGGAAGACAAAAACTGCCCTTCTCAAAAGTCACAAAAGTTTATGAATTGCTTCTCACTAATGGAAAAGTACCCGTGGCTGAACAAAATTTACTGTAATGTGTAATCAATTTATGATCATTCAGCCATGTAAATCCCATTCTTGGCTCAGATATTAGCATAGTGAGTTGTGACTTTTGAGAAGGGCAGTTTTTGTCTTATTTTTGAACTTATTCAGCCATGAAGTCATGGACATCTTTCATTTTCAAACACCACTTAGGAAACAGTCATAGGATTATTTCTAACTAAGTTTTATTGGTACGATGTTATGACAAATTGTTTAGGGGGGGGGGGACGACTTACTTTTGGTGTTGTGTTTATGGTAGTGGTAAGGTCTTTGATTTACACTGACCCCAGAGCTATCTGTTTGTGAAATATTTATGTATATGATGAAACACGATGAAACACTCTTTAGTTATACACATTCTCCAGTTTGCAGATGTTCTTATCAAGCATACGACTACTGCACAGTGCCCTGAAGATGCTAATATAAGTTGTGCAGGGGGTTGGGGTGGGGGGGGGGGATGTACTCAAACACTTTTTTGACAGGGTGTGCCGCTGGAGGTTTGACATCATGGCCCACTTTTAAGGAGTGTTTTAACCTCAAAAAGTGGGTGATTTGACTGGGTTATCCCCCGTTATTGTTGTGATTAGGGACCCATGTTTGGGTTTTCCAGCACAAATTATACCCCCTGTTTTGGGCATTTTTGCAAAGAAAGCGACTCATTAGAGCGACACATACCCATGTACTTTATATATGTGAGTCACCCCAACCCCAGGTGCAGTCACCAATACATTCCAAGCAAGCAATGACATGGCAAAGACAGCATGCAATAAGGCTATTTAAAAAAAACCTTTTGTCTCAAAGCTCTTCAAAACCTAGTGCGGAATGCGATTTTTTTTAAAGTTTTTTTTTAATAAATAATTTTTTTTGAAATCCATGTAAAAGTGAACTTATGTATTTAAAATTATGTGATCAATGAAAATCTGAAAAATCTGTGAAATTTTGGGATTTTTTTTTCTTCTTTTAAAAATAAAATAAAATAAAAAATCATATTTTTTTTCTAATGCTTCAATTAACTAACGCGCACAGGAGCTTTGAGACAAATGAATTTTTTAATATAGCCTAATCATCATAATAATAATAAAGGTCCAACACGAGCTGATTGCACTCATATGCACGAGCATGAAAGCAATAATAACTGAATGTATGGTCAATTGACTTTATGGCTATGCAAAGGTTATGCTGGTTCTTTGCATTCTGGGTCCCCGCGCCACCTCATCCAGTATAGGCAACTCCATTACTTGTGAGAACCGACTCTACACCACATTACGTTATCGCTCTGTTATCTGCTCTGTTATCACATACGGCAAATAACGATCAACACAGGTTGAAGTTGAGGTGACGCATCAAATACCAAATGCATTGTCGCGCTGTTGGCCAGTTAGGCGCAATGGGAGCACGCTACACCATGCGTGTGAAGTCCGGCGCTGTTGTTGGCGCAGACACAGTGTATTTGGTGCCAATCAGTAAATTACATTATGTCATTTCTCTGAAATCCATGAATGCACTTCTACGACTTTTCGGTACCGAGGTCTTATTATATAAGTAGCCCCTCTACACACTGCTAGGAATAGACCAGTATTTTTGTAATTGCGGTCTTCCTGTCGTTGATATCTTACATTCTTCCCCTCGTTTTTGTTACACGATATCGTAATGTTTACATTCTTTGCGTCTCAATTAAGGCTGTGAATGCACAGGTAGTTTTCGTACCCGGGTACCCGACCCATTTTTCGGGTGGGAGGTACCCGAAAATAGACACAACAAAGTACAAATTTGTCCCCAAAATGACACATAATGGGGTCAATAGAGGACATTTGGGAACTTTTTTTTAATTTTTTTTTTTTACATTTCGGGTATTCGGGTACCCGGGTACCCGGAATAGCGGGCGGGTACCCGGGTTTAAGTCACAGCCTTAGTCTCAATCCTTATGCAGCGATAGTGGTGTTTACCCCATCAACGACAGCAAGGCGCCAATTACTAATAAGGTCTAAATACAAGTGTCCACGCATGCATGTGGGTTCTGATGAGAAGGTAAAGGAAAGTTTTGAATGCTATATTAAAGATTTAACTGAATGTTAAGATTACTATTGGTTGAGACACCCTGTATACGTAACATATAGTAACCACTCATGCATGTGGTACAAGAAAGCAAGAACCAATAGACGCTAAACTTGAGATCGGCAAGACACCATAGCGAAAGTAAAGGTGGATTGAATACAACAAACCTGAGCATTATACAGATGCTCTCGAACCTTCTCCATATTGGGACCTCTCAAATGCAGCACAAACTTGCGTAAGTCACCCTTGCACTTTCTGCGGATGAACCTAAAACTGTGGGCCTTTTGCAAGGCTTCCACAATCTGAAAGGTCAAAGGTCAGCTGTGGTTAAATTCTTGCAGCGCAAGACTTGGTTAGTTTCCTTGCTTCAGTATGATTAAATATTGGGAGCTGCTTGTGATATATTGGATCAGCTAACATACGTGTGTATACATATTATAAATCATCATGGTTATTAGAGTTTTATATTATTTACAACAATCTGATTCTGGTTGAACTTAATTACTTTACAAAGTGTAAATTGAGCATATTAGATATACGACCTCAACTCAATTCTTTAAGATGGTTTGAAGATAACAATAACACTCACACTGTTTGTTACAATAGACACTTGTATGTATTAGGCCAAGAAAAAAGGGGCTGTCTCATATTCCCGCACGCATAAAGTATGGTGAGCCACTTTGGCCGCAGAGCCAAATTTTTGCATTTTAAAAAACAATTTAGTTATCAGAAGAAACCCAAATTGAATAAATGTGGCCGTATTAGTGGCCAAAAACACAATAAAAAAAGAATTTCTGCATTTTGAATTACTTATTTTCTAAAAAAAAGAGCATATAGCATAGCTATTTGTGACGCGATCAAGAGGAATGAGTCGGATGTCGGGGAATTCCAAATTGAGATATGGCCAATTCAAAATGGCGGCTTACATAAGTTTTGATGGAAATTCATGTATACAATTTGACATAACTTTGGAACTAAACGTCGTATCGCCTTGGGGTTTTCAGTTTCTGAAAGCTCTAGGTGTCTTCTTTAAAACTGTATTAAAAACTCATTTTCGACCAGGGTCGACATCCGACTCATTCCTCTTGATCGCGTCACATTTTTGAAAATGTATGTGAGACAGAACTTTTTGTCTTGGCCTTGAATGCACAATCAACTTTCAGATTAACAACCAAACCCTCTTCATCACTGTCCAACAAACACACACTTAGGCCTACTGGCTATATTAGGTATCTATCCACTTACAGTACATGACACCACCTCATAAAATTATGTTGCCTAACTAAAAAGGTCCAGTATTTACAAAAATACACTTACCGCCCGCCATGTGATACAGTAGCCCTCAAAGGCCCACATGATTATTTCCGGATGCGAAACAGATTATAATTAATTGTTAACTTTACACACACTATAGCTAGTACGCTACCTACAACTAGTAATACTCTCAAACTATTTTGTTATTTGTTATCGATTGAAAAAGTAAATGCCAATGGTTTTCATATTAACTTACCAAAGACCCAAGCAAACAAAAAGTTAAAAGGTTTATACAAAAATATTTCTATAAAATCTTTTTAAAACCTTCAGAAATTTAAAAAAGAAAAAGTTTGAAATGCTTTTTTAATTAAATTGTCGGTGAAAAGATTCACCAGGTTTGTTGGGTGATCAAATAATTAAATTGTGTTGTTGAAATGTTAGATTTTTTTTGTGCAAATTTACTAAAATGATTCGAAAATTTAAAATAAAAAACCCCCTAGCCCTAGAGATCCATTCACCTAAAATGCAATTTTGTTTGAATCAAAGATTACAAAAATGAAAAAGACTTGTACATAATCATTGGAATACACCCCTTGCTGAACGAGAACCTAACATACAAACTATGTAATATCCTATTTGAATTTATATCTACAACAACCCACATGTAGTAATAAAACTGCTATCCATGTTTAAAACCAACTCTGAACAGTGATGTCAGAGTGTATTCCAGTGATCATGCAATTGATAGTAATGAGGCTATTGAATATGAATGATAATATCAACGCTTCCTTCAGAAGCCAAATGAGAAGATATATTGTGTGCATTTGTTGTTCTTTGTCTTGCGTTGGTGCTTCGTTGCAAACGTTGGTCTTGAATGTTTCAGGATTATTGATGTTTACGATGTTTTCAGGGTGTTGATTCCATTGACGGATAGTGAGTGGAAAGAAAGAATTGTTGTATTTATTGCTCTTGCTGGTTAGTTGTGTGATTGATCGACTGTGGTTTAGTCTAGAAGAACCGCATGTTTGGACCGGTTGAATGAACTTTTGTGCCGGAATGGCTACCTGACCCCGAGTGATCTCATTCAGTAAGGTACCGCATGTTTGGACCGGTTGAATGAACTTTTGTGCCGGAATGGCTACCTGACCCCGAGTGATCTCATTCAGTAAGGTACCGCATGTTTGGACCGGTTGAATGAACTTTTGTGCCGGAATGGCTACCTGACCCCGAGTGATCTCATTCAGTAAGGTACCGCATGTTTGGACCGGTTGAATGAACTTTTGTGCCGGAATGGCTACCTGACCCCGAGTGATCTCATTCAGTAAGGTACCGCATGTTTGGACCGGTTGAATGAACTTTTGTGCCGGAATGGCTACCTGACCCCGAGTGATCTCATTCAGTAAGGTGGTCCCATTTCAATTCCTTCATCATGCCAGTAACGCTGCTGGTCCATCTATCATTGAACATTCATCTAGCCCCACTACGTTGGATACTTTCAATTTGCTTAATCTGGTCTTGTGTGTATGGGTCCCAAACACTGGCACATTACTCAAGGTGTGGACGTACTAAAGTCTGGCAGGCGGTAACTTTGTACCCATGTTATCAAATAAATAAAACCTTGGGACTTGCATGTAAATGCTGCACTGACCACTGGTGTACATTATGACATTACTGCTCAGAGGGAGTTAAATGAAATACACATACACTAGAAAAATCCAAACCAATAAAGCCTAGGCAAATAGTTTCTAGGTATAAATCTAAACTAAAACTATCACCAAACACTCAACAATACTCAAAATAACACTCTAACACTTACCCGTTTGGTATGTGACTTTATGTTAACAGAGATTTAAAAAAATAATAATACAAAAAAAGTTAATTATTTTTAATGTAAAATATGCATGAAAATGGTGCTTGCCTCTTGTCTGTTGTACAATGGAATGCTAAAAGCAATGTTTTCATTGGATGAGAGTGAGGAGAGAGAGCTGGTTCTTGACATAAGCACGCTGACCTGTGAAGAATGGACAGAAAGAAAAGAGCATAGCAGGGTGAATAGTAGGCTGGTTCCCTGCACCCTGGGACCCTCGGCCAACTCTTCCATAGGTGCAGGTATAGGCTTCTCCATTACTTGCGAGAATCGACTCTACACCACATTACGTTGTCGTTCTGTTATCACAAATGGGAAATAACAATCAACACAAGTTGTAGTTGAGGTGACGCATCAAATGCATTGTCGCGCTGCCATGGTTACGGCGCAATGGGGAGCGCGCTACACCATGCGTGTGAAGTCTGACGATAGCATGACGATAGCATGAAGTCACACATAACATCAGTGGAAACAGAGTTTAAATAGTCGGTATAATTAGAGGTTATAAAGCTGCAAAAACAATTAGATATTTATGGCAATTCCTCCCCCCCCCAGGCATGGTGAAATATATTTTAGCAATATGCCAAAAATGAATGATAACACTGGACACTTACCTTCCTTCTAAGTAGCGCCAGGTAGATCAACAGTGCATGTTCATCCACAGTTCCATTAATGACGTCTGATGGCCTGTGTAGGTAGAAGAATACATGAACAATTGGCAAATTTTCTTAATGGGGAGCGAAATCCCACTTTCATGATTCTCTGCCTCACCTTGGCACATTCAATGCCATCCCTGTCAGCGTCCTTGCTCCAGAGGTGTGGTTTTAAGGACCCCCAGTTTTCTCAAATCACGTACACAAGTAAATGTTTCAGACATGCCCTTTCAATCAGTAAATATAGGCTCAAGCATTTCAAATCTCTTACCCTAAATGCCGTAAGAAATACCCAGATGATCCTCAGCAACCAGTATGGTACAAGTCAAATTGGCAGCCATGACTTGTTCAAGCTATGTTTTGTTTAATTTCTTACCCAATAAATGTCTTAGATGGACCAAAATGATCCTTAGTAGCAAGTATGGCACTGATCAGATTGGCCTTTCATAATATCCTATTTCCACATCTCATTTCCCTCCAGAAACGCCTTGCTTGTAAAGAGTGTAGTAGTTAAAATCTCTTACCCAATCAATGCCTTAGATATACCCAGATGATCCTCAGTGGCCAGTATAGCAATGGTCAGAGTAGCCTCTCCCAAACCCCTCTCCGTACCCCATCCCTTGGACACCATATTGCTGCAATGTTATACATCTCTTACCCAATCAATGCCTTAGATATACCCAGATGATCATAAGCGGCCAGTATGGCAATGGTCAGAGTAGCCTCTCACAACCCCCCTCTCCGTACCCTCATCCCTCAAACACCATAATGTTTCAATGTATAAATCTCTTACCCAATTAATGCCTTAGATATACCCAGATGGTCCTCAGTGGCCAGTATAGCAATGGTCAGAGTAGCCTCTCACAACCCCCCTCTCCGTACCCTCATCCCTCAAACACCATAATGTTTCAATGTATAAATCTCTTACCCAATTAATGCCTTAGATATACCCAGATGGTCCTCAGTGGCCAGTATAGCAATGGTCAGAGTAGCCTCTCACAACCCCCCTCTCCGTACCCTCATCCCTCAAACACCATAATGTTTCAATGTATAAATCTCTTACCCAATTAATGCCTTAGATATACCCAGATGGTCCTCAGCGGCCAGTATGGCACTGGTCAAGTTGGACACCATCCTATCCTCATTATTACTGCTACCCCTGCCTGGATCCGTCACCTCAAATGAACAATGTACACTGATAAGGTCTGAGAGCAGGTCGTTGTGGCTAAAGCTGTAATAGCAACAAAAAAAAGATCCAAATTAGAAAATTGAGAAGTACAATGTATTACTTTTCATATAGGTTCTTATTTGAATAAGTTCATCAGGATCGAGATTTATGATGAATGATTTGAAATTTCTTTTTAACAAATCCAAGATGTACTCACTGTTTATCGACATTTCACAACCGACTTGTCTGGTTGTTTTTTCAGCGTTGATTTTGGCACATTCAGATTGTGACCTCCCCATGTTCTCAAGCAAGTAGCTGAGCACTGGAGCAAGGGATTGCTTCAAATTTGATATCATTGTAAAACTGAACACATCAGCTTTACATGGATATAACTCCTAATGAACATATCCCGCGATATTTGAAAATCTTGTGCTTGAAAAAATATTCCAAACTTGTTTTGAGCAGTTTATAATAATTACACACAATGTAAAAGAATGAACTCCTCCATGCAAACAAACAACAAAAACCAAACCATGACACAAGTTAGTTTCAAAAGCAATGCCGGAAAAGGAGGTTGATACACAATATGCAGGGCACACTCAACAAAGGCTATTATACCAAAATTATTTGAGATTTTCATGCAGAAGATGAAATGTATTACATTTTCTGGAGTACACTTTAACCTAAAATACTTGACATCTCATTTTGTAGATTATAATAGGTAAGAAGTGTTTTCTGACACTTATAGTTTGAAATTTGATTAAAAATATCAAATGAAACCTTTCTTTCAGTTAAGATTTTGTATGAATTAAAGATGTTTCTCCCTTCAGGAGTAGAAATTCGGCACGAATCCGCTTATCGATTCGCACAGGACCACAGCAGCGCGAATCAAATCTGATCAAGTTTGATGCGGGGATTTCTTTTTTTTTACATTTTAATTTTTTGTCTAAGTCAAAAACAGGACCTTAGATGACTCGTATTTGACCCTTAATAACCCACATAATACCCCTTGACCCACACCATTAGGGATAGTAACTCCTAACCAAAGATCTTATACTAAATTATTTCATTCATTCTTAACCCTTTGAACACTGGCGGCCGGATTTCAGGCTAATATGAGTATCGTATATACACTGGCGGCCGGATATCCGGCCGCTAACATGTGCGCACCGTTTACAAGGTTTGGGGGACACCCCATCGAATGTAAACATGCCTTTTGACTCGGAGAGTTGACTAGGGGCTACGGGCTGCACATAGCTTTGTTTTGACAATGCGTTGAACACGATCTGTGCTGGTTAGAGGGTAGTTATTTCATCTATTTTGGTCGGATTTTTCAATGGCGCCGCCGGCACCAGATGTTTTAGCAAGGGTCATGGACTCTGATACGGAGGATATATATGATTCTGACTATAGTAATAAGGATGAACAAGACACGGTAAGCATGAATATGGTAACTAAAAAAGTGCTAGTAACTGTTATGGGAACAATACAGACAGTAACATTATGCCTCATTGAGGGGTATTTCGGTAGGGGTGTCAGGGTGGGGCTACCGTTTACTCAGGGGTGTCAGTGTTCAAAGGGTTAATATCAAAGCATGATTTTTTCAACACTGTTTTCTATGTAAAAATACAATTTATTTCAAAATCAACAACCTCTTAATTAAAGGTCCTAGTTGGAGATGCAGGAAAATGAAAGTGCACATTACATACAGCTTGTCTTTCATTGTGAGTCAGGAAATGGAAAAAAGACATTAATAAAAAAAAAAAAAAAAAAATATATTGTTTTTATTTTTTATTTATTTGTTTACTTTTCTTTTTTTTCCTCCTTTTTTTTTTGGGGGGGGGGGGGGGGGTGTACCCGGGTAGAGGAGGCTTGATACTTGACTGTCTTTATCTACAAAGTAAAACAAAGAAGAAACAAAACAGGTCATACTTAGTCTCATTACATTTTTCATTGACTCATCAATATGGGCAAACATTTTTTGATTCACGCAAAGTTGTTGCGAGAATCAATTAATATGCGGTGTGTGAATCAATGATTCGCGCAAGACCATATCTGCGTGAATCAAATTTAGAAAATTTGATTCATGCACTTGGAGACGAATTTCTACCCCTGACCTTTATCAATGTCTTTTTACTTGAACAAACAAAAATATGTCAAATGTAAACATTATTTACTGACCTTTTCACTACTGTTGTAGTAATATCAAAGGAAGGGCCAAGCTCTTCCTCGCACCATTGCAGTATCGCTTTCCTTCCATTTCTGACTGTTCTCTGTTGTACCGGGTGCTCTGTTGAAGAGAATGTGAGTATATATGTAACAGTGCATATTGTGTATTCTCTTGGTTGGGGGCTGTTACATCAATTGAACTTACCCATTTCTCAGGCTCTATCACCATCATTTCTCTCCCCTTGATAAAGTGCACAGGGTGGAGTTTTTTGCTTCATTTTTCATTGAAAGTGAAACAAATGCAGACAACTTTTGGGTGAGATATGATCAAAATATTAAAATTCAAAAGTTTTCATGGCAAATTAAGAGAGTTGTGACCCATTTCGATCTTAACCCCCACTCCCAACGGTCTCTACAATAACCTTCCCTTTGAGTCCCGTTTGGTTGGAAGTTCATTGGAACAGAAGGTTGACCGGTCAGGGGGGCAATAAACATGATTTGTGACATCATGCCGATCGTGGGAATACTGGGGGAAGGGGGCACTACTAAACTTCTTTGGGGTATAGCTTGCAGCCATTTACAATGGTGATACAGGATAAACTGATCATCACAAACATGGGGTCTATGTCATTCGAGGTGAGGAAGTTTAAGGCTAAGAGACGAATGAGGTCTATTGTCCAATATTATTCACAGTACACTTGCTGAAAACTTGAATCCAATATCTCAAGTTAATTTACGAGTAGTGACACCTTGAAAGTTCTCAATGTCATTGGCTGAATTCAATACTTGCTGGAATGGCATAAATGCCTCCCTTCACTGATTTTGACCACATATGTGACCGGTCACGTCAAAATGGACATGTTGGAGGCCCGAGTCAATTCTCAGTTACTGGTATGATTAGAACATTTTTAAGCTTTGAAATGATACCATGTTGAATGATAATCGGACTTTGTAATCACAAGATATGAATTGAAGAAGCATATTTTTGTCTATTATTTTCATTATATTTCACCAAATATATTGCCCTCCATCTCAAAACTGTGTTTGCCGACAACATGTCCTTTTTGACGCGACTGGTCACATATTTGAAAGTAAAGCAAATCTTTATATCCCGCTATTTCCCTCCTTACCTGGTGTGTGTATAGTACAATGCAATATGATAGCCCACATCACATCTAGAATGGACTTCAGTTCTCCACATACCATACCTGATAATGAAGAACAGAAAAATAATGTTGATTTCAAGGCAAGCTAACCCAAATTACCCTCCAAAATGGAAAATGACATGCATTTCTTGAAGAAAGAGCAAACCTTCCCTCCAAATGCCCAAATTTCCCTCCAAATGCCCAAATTGCCTGGCAAAGAGCTTCCCAATCCCCCCAACCTGCACATAGAACATGCCCTGCATAGCAATAAGAGTGAATGCTATAGTTTGCCAGCTAAGAGGAAAACGAAGCCAGATAACCAATCAAGAGATTTCTATTCAATGCAAGGGTGGGAAACGCCACTGTTTTTCATGTCACGATATCGCTGCTAAATATATCGAGATATCGATAATATCGCGATATTGTTTGAGACTTAGAAAATTAATGGATCAGATTTCTTGCCGATTATGCCATTTTTTGCCATCATTATTTCGGCAATCAGTAGCGAACTACACAGTCGATACCAATCACGGCGATCGCAATTTTCCCTTCCCATCATGCAATAGCAACTGACCAAAATCATCATTACGCATGCGTTGTGGCCATGGTAAAGGTCAATGTACAATTTTTCATTCACAACATTTCTTTTGGATGTTTTTGACTTTCCGAAGCCCAAGAAAATGACGTCATGCTAGTAATTTGATAACACATGTTTTGACTCGAGATTTCGAGAGATATTGCGAAATCGTCACTCATCGGTAAAGGCGCGGTTCAAAACATGTGCATTAAGCCTTTGATCACCAAAATTGCGGTCTCTGATAGCAAGGTTCTTTTTTATGAATGAATGAAAAAAAGCCACGAGCGGCATTGTTTTATTTATTAAATAATAACAGAAGGGCATTCAAGAAGGAATATGGGTACATCTTTAGTGTTTCATTATATTTACAAAGGTACAAACGGACTACAAACTTAGGATATTATCGCCAAATTGATGACTTTATTATGCTTTCTTATGGGCATTTTTGGGCCTATAATTTATCTTGGGGACATCGTTCAAGCATGGTAAATTATCGCGATATTATCGCGTGCGCGATATCGCCCAGTCTTAACTCAATGGTCTACTTTATTTTGTATAATAAGTGGGATTGGATGCCATCAGCTTTAAAGTATTTGTGATTACATCATAGTATCCTATGTGCAAACTATGATGTGATGGCAAATGTTGGCTGGCCATTGGTTCAATAATAGACAGAAAAGTAAAATATTGGATCGGTAGAAAATGATTCTTGATTCTGCTCACTCCACTTTATTTTGGCCCCACTTTGGACGTGAAAGTCTTCAAATCCTGGCTAAGGCCCTGCCACACGATAACGTCAACCTTAACTTGAAGCGACAAGAAGTAGATAGAAATGGCATCTTACCCGCAGCTGTTGCTTTGACCTTGACCCCAATACCCTGTAGATAATCCAATGCCACCTGTACTGTGTTATTAAGGCATTGTTGGTCTTCATCCTCGTCACTGCTATCCTATAATATGAAACACATCAAGGCATTAATTAAGAACAAATAAGCCAATAAGAACAGTAAATAATGAAAATATGTAGAGCACTTTGCCACATAAACGTGCGTGATCCAGTTAGGGAGCAGTTCCATTTTTATCGCGTACAGTTGCGAGAAGCAAAGGATTATTTATCGAGTAGCGTACTACCGCTTGTTTAAATATAACGAAAGATAAGTGGTCGGTATGTAAATAGAGCTTCGTTCTATTTATTCTAGTTGTAAGGTACAAATTCAGCATTTCATGTTTTTAGAGATAATGTTATTGATTATGGATGTTTAACGTAAATTGTATTATCCTCGTGTATTTGCTAAACAATGTCCCAATATCGGGGCCTGATGACTATTTTATCGCGTATCAACTTGAAAAACATCGGGTCCAAAACATATCAGGCCCCGATACAGTCGCGATAAATTTATCGCGTATAAATGGAACTGCTCCCTTACCAGGGAGATAGTTACTTCGATGGTGAATTAATTAAGCAGCTCTATCAAGTGACAGAATAAACTCCCATTTTGTAGCTCATCCAGGTCACTGTTAACGACACCCCTCTTGCACATAATGATATCGGCCTATAACTTACCTGATGCCTAGTGACACCAAGATCTGCTCCAGTGAGCAGCTCTATCAGATGACAAAATATGACACCATCTTGTAACTCATCAAGTGTACTAATTAAAACACCCCTCTCACACATAATGCTGTTGGCCCAGCCAAGGTACATCTGAAAAGGTGAAATGAAGTTAATCATGAAGAAGGGTCACAGAATGTAGGTACATAGGGAGTGCACTATAAATGGAACAATTGTGTGGATGTTTTTTCGTCATACAAATCCATAGTAACATTTTCATTTAAATATCATACTGATACAGAGTGTAACTTTCGAAGCTAAAATAAACACTTTATCAGACTATTTTTAAATATTGTAAAACACTTAATTTTGCAGATGCTTTATTTCGCGAATTTAAAATTACTGCTATTAAAGTGGGCGTTTAATTTTACGAATCTGGAAATATTACTCTTACTTTCAATGCAAAATTGTCAGTTTTGCAGGTATTTAATTTTCGCAAATCCACATCCCTCGGGAAATTCGCAAAAATTAAATCCCTCGCAAAATTAAGTGGTTGCAGTAATTAGTTGTTATAACTGGTTGATAAATTACAGTATTCAATAAATCTAGTTTTGAAAATCTATAATTCACCATAAATCATGAAATTGGTAAAGAAGACTACTTTTTAAAAACTTCCTGGGGTAAAGTTCATAAATAAAAACATGAGGTCTTAAATTATGTGATTTGTTAGATATCTTCAAATGTGATAGCTTAATGCTTACACCGTGCAATCATCTTCCAGAAATCATTCAAAAATGTTCAAATTTCATCGTGAAATCACAGAATAAAGTCCGGTTAGTTCTCAGTACTAAAACAAGGCGGTTCTCGAACGGCGCGTCTCGCCTGTTCATCAAAAGTGACTTGAATTCAATCAGCAAAAAAAGAACACACCATCCCCCTTCCTCCACCAAATCCCATCAAGATAGGCCTTACGGATCTTATTTGACCCCAGATGACCTTGAATGACCTTGACAAATTAATCAGCAAAAAGAACACACAACACCCCTTCTCTCCACCAAATATAATCAAGATAGGCCTTGCGGATCTTATTTGACCCCAGATGACCTTGAATGACCTCAAAAAATTAATCAGCAAAAAGAACACACCATCCAGCTTTCTTCCACCAAATCCCGTCAAGAGAGGCCTTACGGATCTTATTTGACCTTGAATGACCTCTGATGACCTTGAAAAATTTAATCAGCAAAAAGAACACACCAACCCCCTTCCCTACACCAGATCACATCAAGATAGGCCTTATGGATCTTATTTAACCCCAGATGACCTCAGATGACCTTAAAAAATTAATCAGCAAAATAAAAACACCATCCCTCTTCCGTCCACCAAATCCCATCAAGATAGGCCTTACGGATCTTATTTGACCCCAGATGACCTCTGATGACCTTGAAAACTTAATCAACAAAAAGAACACACCATCCCTCTTCTGTCCACCAAATCCCATCAAGATAGGCCTTACGGATCTTATTTGACCCCAGATGACCTTGAAAAATTAATCAGCAAAAAGAATACACCACCCCCCTTCCCTCCACCAAATCCAATCAAGATAGGCCTTACAGATCTTACTTGACCCCCGATGACCTTGAATGACCTCTGATGACCATGACAATTTATTCAGCAAAAAGAACACACCACTCCCCTTCCCTCCACCAAATCTCATCAATATAGGCCTTACTGATCTATTTGACCCCCGATGACCCCGAAAGATTAATCAACAAAAAGAACACACCACTCCCCTTCCCTCCATCAAATCTCATCAATATAGGCCTTACTGATCTATTTGACCCCCGATGACCCCGACAAATTAATCAACAAAAAGAACACACCACCCCCCTTCCCTCCACCAAATCCCATCAAGATAGGCTTTACTGATCTATTTGACCCCCGATGACCCCGAAAAATTAATCAGCAAAAAGAATACACCAACCCCTTCCCTCCACCAAATCCCATCAAGATAGGCCTTACTGATCTATTTGACCCCATATTTGACCCCATGACCCCACAAATTAATCAACAACAAGAATACACCACCCCCCTTCCCTCCACCAAATCCCATCAAGATAGGCCTTACGGATCTATTTGACCCCATATTTGACCCCCGATGACCCCGAAAAATTAATCAACAAAAAGAACACACCATCCCTCTTCCGTCCACCAAATCCCATCAAGATAGGCCTTACTGATCTATTTGACCCCATCAAGCCTCGATTTAAGTGGGAGCTGGGAGTTTTTTGCCCCCCGGTTGCCAAGTTTTTGCTCCCGGTGTTTTCAAATTTTGTATAGCAAAGTATGAGTGGGAGCTACTTTTGTCAGAAAAGTTACAAAGTAGCTCCCGGTTCACACGTCCTTAAATCGAGGCTTGGACCCCATATTTGACCCCTGATGACCCCGAAAAATTAATCAACAAAAAGAACACACCATCCCTCTTCCGTCCACCAAATCCCATCAAGATAGGCCTTACTGATCTTTTTGACCCCATATTTGACCCCCGATGACCCGAAAAATTAATCAACAAAAAGAACACACCACCCCCTTTCCCTCCACCAAATCCCATCAAGATAGGCCTTACTGATCTATTTCACCCCATATTTGACCCCCGATGACCCCGAAAAATAAATCAACAAAAAGAACACACCATCCCTCTTCCGTCCACCAAATCCAATCAAGATAGGCCTTACGGATCTTATTTGACCCCCGGTGACCTTGAATGACCTCTGATGACCTTGAAAATGTATTCAGCAAAAAAACAACACCACTCCCCTTCCCTCCACCAAATCTCATCAATATAGGCCTTACTGATCTATTTGACCCCATATTTGACCCCGATGACCTCTGGTGACCTTGAAAATTTAATCAGCAAAAAGAACACACCACCCCCTTCCCTCCACCAAATCCCATCAAGATAGGCCTTACTGATCTATTTGACCCCATATTTGACCCCCGATGACCTTGAATGACCTCCGATGACCTTGAAAATTTAATCATCAAAAAGAACACACCACCCCCTTCCCTCCACCAAATCCCATCACGATAGGCCTTACGGATTTCCAGATATCGCGTCACAAAGCCATACGCCGGACAGAAATAGTGATAACATAGTCTCTTTCTGATTACATCAGGCGAGACAAAAACCCATTTTGAGTCCTCCATATTTCAACATTTTGGGCACTACTGCCCAGTAAATAAAATCACGCCAGGGCCCCATAACTCCCAAGCTGTAGGTGTAAGGAGCCTGGTTAAATGAAGTTCTTTTTTCCCCTCAATTATAAACTGAAATTTTGTAACAATATAAATTATGAATCTTTAGGATTTATTAATCGAATGGTAAAACATACCTCAAGAACAGAACTGAAGGCCATGGTTATGTGGTGTATGTTTTTCCCAGCCTGTCTATCCAGTTAATAATTCAGTTAAGGCACCTCATCAAACCAGCACTGCTGCTACCAACACGAAATGTCATGATAAACCACTCTCTGCCATGCTATCCATCTGTAGAAAATATGAAACAAGAAACTCTTTTTTAAAAATAACAGCGAGGCAGATAACTACCGCAAGTTCCACTACTCAAACAAACATTAAAACCCTAACCACACTACACCATACAAAATCATCCACGCGCGTGCTGCTGCATTGGCTCGATTACGTCACCTACCGCAGGCATATGTGGGCACAAAGTTTGTGCCCGCATATGTGCTGGGGAGTTAGCTCAGTTGATAGGGGCACAGACTGGGTGCGGATGGTCCCGGGATCAATTCCTGGGGGGGGGTGCTCGGTGATTTTTTGGGTTAAAAAAATTGTACTTTTTCCCCTCCTCCCGATACACACAAAAAACATAGCTGTGGGAGTTACGGTTTTCAAACAAGCCTCGACTCATATCCCAACTTAAAAAGCAAGGACATGAGCCGGTTAAAGAAGTATTAACTGGTCATTGCATTACTGGCGAGGCATCATCACTTGTGATAATGACAGATAATCAAAAAACAAAAAACAAATTAAGTACATAATAAGACAATTGCGTTTCTCTACCACTGACAAAGCATATATAAATTTCAAGTGCCCTTAATTATTGCAAACATTACCTGTTTACCGGTACACACTTCCTTCTAGATATTTAGTTCTCAAAAGAGGACATCTCCATACATTGTGTAACTTATTTTGTCAACTGAAAATTGTATGCGTTCTTTCACGCATCACTTTAGAAAAAAACATTATTAAAATAAATCAAACATAGAAATATAAACAGATATTTTTAAACACCTTTTTCCATCCAACTGAATTCACATGGGTAGTTGAACACCTACAGACCACTCCAAAACATATGAATCAGTAATACTATAGGGTTAAATTCATTTTTGCAACTGTAATTATGAAGTTTAAACCAAGGAAAGCCTGCAGGATCAGTGAGTCACAACATTATGCTACCCTTACCTTAACACCTAGATCTACGCCTTAACATGTACTGTAAGTATGATAAATGATACAACATTTTATAAAGACTTCCCCAAAACTAATGAAAATACGAAGAAACTGTTGAGAGAAGCTCAGCAATTCAGTAGAGGATTCTCTTGGATGTATTCCTTCATTAGATTTCAACAATAGATCTACATTGTCAATGTATACTATATTTGATAGGTAATCAATTAATAAGATATTTTATTTGTAATCAATCATATCAATAATTTGTTCATGTTCTACTGTGCATGACTGAGAGTCAAACTCAAAGGGCCATCAAGAAAAAAAGTTATGTTTGTGTTTATTTGAGTATGTAAATAAAGAAAGTTATAACAGATAGGCTCATTGATATTGGTCACCATTCCCCTCAAAATATTTATCATTTCAAAAGGAAATAACTATCATCCTGTGAGTTCAAGGAAAATAGGAAAGAGGAATGTTTCAACTGAGACGAATATACCAGGTATATTCGTCTCAGGTTTCAAGGAGGGTTGTTTCCACAGGGAAAATGTTCAATAAATTCAATATTGATTGCATGCTATTTCAGGAAACTGAATACATTTTAATTTTGGGCAAACCCAGTGAATACACATTTTGTAACAGGCAAATTAAATCAATCATAATTGATCTACAAATTCTAATACATTCAGCCACAGTATTGATGACACCTCAGTTACCCACCCAATTGGGCTCCCTTTCTACCCTTGAAAGGGGGAGGGAGGGAGGGGGGGGGGGGGGGCTCAGCGAGGTGGCATGCTTCTAGGAATCTTCTTTTGGCAATTAGTGGTTCACTTTAAAGATTTGGTTACTTAACCCCCTGAGAACTACCGTCCGATTGGTCAGAAAGATACCTGATTTATTGCGCCAATCAGAGACATTTTTACAATAGTTGTATCCCTGATAAAGATTGGAGTGAAATATTTCACAAGCTGCATTTTAATTGGCTATTCAAATGAGTATATCTTGCAATAAACCAATCAGGACCACTGTAAGATAGACGGGTAGACCCCATGGGGTTAAAATTATCATGTGTACCAGTACCAATCATGCCAATACCAACTCTTTCAATGGACTAACAATTGGGATAATACTTGAGATTGGGAGGGTGGGGAGGGAGAGGGAGGGTGGGGAGGGGAGAGGGGGAGGAGGGAAGGGGAGGGGGAGATGAACGGACGGTAGGTAGAAAATCAAACATTTATTTGTATTAGGCCTTAAGAAAATCCCCTGTTCTACGGTCTGGACTGGGTTTTTTTATAAAAAAAATTAAGACAATTTTTGAGAGAAAAAATAGTGCAGATTTGTTTAATTTCTTTTATTTGTTTAAAAAATGTACAAATTGTTATTTTTTTGACATATTTGTACAATTTTTGATTTTTTTTTAAACGCTCAATTTTTTAATTTTTTTTAAAAATACTTGAAGTTGTATCGTTAAAATGTTTAATATTTGATATGTTTAAAATTGCTTTTGCAAAGTTTAATTTTGTAATACCTTACAGTCAATTGTTTAATTCAGTTATTAAGTTTTTACTTACTTATTATAAGGTAATAAACAGGTAACTAATTAATTATCTCAATTTAACAAATTAACTAACTAATTATTCTAACTTAATTATTAAGATAATGCTACAATTAAAATTTGCGACACATATTTTACGGTGAAAAGATGATCGGACAAAATTACTATACTAAACATTACCCCTGGCAAATTATACAGGGTGAGTCAAAAAAAAGTTTACCCTAATTGAAAAAATTGAAAAAAATATTTCTGACTACAAAATCAAGGCAAAAAAACTTTAAATGATTGCGCCATGTCTTTGCTACCATCTGGAAAAAAATCACGCTATTTGATGATACCGTTAAGTAAATATGACTATTTCTGTACAGGAGCTGTTTTTTCACCAAAAACACGGTTTTTAATTTCAAGCTTAACGAGCTTAATAATGTTAACTAGGATTGTGATGTAAAGCAATACACATCTTGTTTATTAAAGAATTAAGTAGACAATAGACTTGTTCAAAATTGTCTCCTAATAGATTAAAACATGAAATATGGATTAATATGACACAATTACCACACTTTAATCATTTCATAACAAAGGAATTGATCCTTTCGCTGTCGGTATTGTAATTTTTTATTGGTCGTATCTTATGAAATATAATGGTCAAGATCTGGAAGCGTGTTCGGACGTTAAATTGGTCACTTTTATTCAAAACAGCGTAAAATAAGTTTCCCTCAACCAATCTAAACCAGATAAAATTCATATTGAAGCTAATTAATTAGTCTTCATACCATAGTAGATTGTTTTGAAAACAAACGAATACTTTTTTCTATAAAAATCGCTGAAGTTGAGTAAACTTTTTTTTGACTCGCCCTGTATATCACTGGAAAGCTCTAACTGTGAAGAGTTGAAATATGCACACTTTTCTGGCATAGGGTATACCAGTCTCTCTTAATCAACATTTCAAAATGTCCTTTTTTAAAAAAGAAAATCCACACATTTTGATCCAGGTAACTGTTTGAACCTATCAGTCATCTCAGGTGATACGTACTTCAGCTCTTTCATCCTGCAGTGCTATGACATGTTACGTGTATCTACCAGTTTATACCATGTAAACCTCACTATCTACCAGTTATGATGCAGTGTGCCATGTCAACTAACATCATCAACTAAGGTGTGCAATCTTTTTTAATTATATACATTTCAGGATACGTCTTGTTATTTTACTGCAAGCAACGTGATACAAATGATTGGATATGTGCAATCTATTAAATTATAAGGAATGTTTTTGGTCATCATTTTATATTGTGACGATATGCGCAACGTCCGACATAACATGTATCGCATCGCAAAATGCGACACAAAACAGCATGTTTGCGATGCAACTGTAAAGTGGCCTCACATTTTTTGCGATGCAGTATTTTTACTAAGAAGTACAAAAAATGTCCAAGTTCTCACTTTATTTGAGAAATACCTTCAATAAAATGTGTTTAATGTTCTTGTCAGAGATTTTCAATTATTATTACTTAAGTCTATAATAAAGGAGTTATAACTCCTTGCTATAATTCAGTAAAAATAAAGTGTGTGCTATTTTATTGCCTATAAAAACTGCGACACACAATTTAGGAATTGCCACACAAGTCAAAAAGTGTGTAGCAGTTTTTGCTACACAAAAATAAAGCCGAACATCTGACGTTGGATATGCGATGATATTGTGCAATGATTATTGTTTGTACATCAATTAGTTTGCAACTGTGAATAGATTTCACAGTTAAACCTTTGGTTTAACTATAATTCATGACATAAGACAGTATCCCATCCCAAAATTAATTGTATCCCTGGTGCTGTCTATTATTGAATCCACACATTTTTCAATAATATACTGCTGTAAACAATATACATGTAGAAAGATTTTATAAGGTAATTTAAAAACACTGAAAGTTAAAAAAAAGGGTTTTGATCTCAACATTGAAATGAATCAGTAAGTGTGATTTTAGCCCAAAAAGCTCAATTGCAGAACTATAATCATGTTTTTATTGATTGGTGTGACATTTTTGAAACCTTAAGGTTAAGGTTTAAAAAATGTCACACTAATCAATGACGCTAACATGAAAACTCCCTGAAATGTTCAATTATGTAAATTTATCACATTTTCATGAGCTTTTACATAATTTTCTAAGTTAGGTCCCAGATTTGTCTTGGCTTTTGGCCACCCTGTAGGATGACACACTTCCTCTCTTGACTTGTTTGATCCCCTTACTATTGCATGATCATATTTTGGTTGTGATTCCGACTTTCTGTACAAATTGGGCTACTTTTGATCTTATCATGTCCCATTGAAGGTCCAGCGACGTGCTCATGAAACTTATTTTTAAAAGTTAAACAATATATTAGTTAGAACATTTCACATGTTATTTTTTATAAAATGTGAATAAATATATTTTAAAAAGATAAAATATGTTCGGCCGTATACCAAATCCAATACCTTCACCAGAAACGCAATGAACCATGAAGAGGTTTGGGCGACTTCAATGGTGACGTAGATGCGGGAGGAACTGCAGTGTCAACACGGTCGGATTCCCGGATCTACGTCACAGTTTCCGTGTTGCCTAAGAGGAGGACTCGTAGTCAGCAAACAATGCACCACGGTCTAAAAATATGGCCACAAAATAAAAATAACATGTGTATCAAGTTGCAAAGGTTGCCTTACAAACAGTACTATGACCTCGATCTATTCATTCACTGAATGTGATAATACGGCTCATACACTCGTGATTGTATGGTTTTGAATGCACACAGCATGGATACACATATTTAAAGTTCGCGCGGTCATCAACTGTTCAGCGAGGCATGATGATGGGAAGAGGCTAACGTAGCATGCATTGTAAAGAGTGTGTGTAGACATATAGCCCCTGTCACAATTTTACACTAGTGCATTGTTTGCTAACTATGATTTCTCCTCTGTGTTGCCTGGTAGAGCGGGTTTTTCAAAATACGAAGATCGTTTTTAACACGGATTTTGGGCGCATTTATTATTTTTGTAAATTTCATCTTTCCCTATAATGGATCGTTCATAAAATGTTTATTTTCGAAATCCTTGTGATTTTGTCTTTATTTTGATATAATACATTTACACTTCGGTGGATCTTTAAAATGATGGGTAAGAAATAATTTGGGCTCCTCATCACCTTAAATTGGGCAACTTTTTCACAAATCTCATTTGCAGAATCAGAAATCATGTTCAAAGTAAGAAAATCTCACTCCAATCGATAATTTTAACATGAAAATTCTCCGAAAATGTTTAAGTTAATGAATATCACATTTTCATGAGATTTTTATTAAACTACCCTGCATGTTGGATGACACATTTCCTCACCGGATGGCCTTAAACCATTGGCACGCTTCTCTGTTGACGTGTTTGATCCCCTAACAGCCCTATAATATTGTGAGATACTATTTGGCTGTGAATCCAACTTGCAGTACAAATTGGGCTACTTTTGATCTTATCATGTTCCATTGAAAACAATAGATAAGAAAATATTTGGGCTCCTTGTCACTATGAATTGGGCTCCTTTCACCATGAATTGAGGACCCTAGATCTAAAAGAGGGTTAAGTCACAATCTTGTGAAATTGTAATTAAGTATCAGTTTCTGCTACAAGGAGGATCTCTGCACCCTCTGTTCAAATGTAAAGTTAAGCCATGCGTTAAAGCTGTGTAAGAATCCATGGGAGGTAAAACCCGAGTGGGTCAAGTCCACACATGGACACAATGAAACCCAGTTTTTGCCATTTTTCTCAATGTGACTTAACCCTCTTTTAGCACTAGGGTCCTCAATTGGGCTAATAATGTTAGGAAACACTTTTATGTATCATCTCTCGCTGAAAAAATCCACCAAACTTTTTACAGTGTGGGATTTGCCTTGAATCTTTTCAAAACCCGCGTGCATTACCCTGTCTTCATTCATTCTGTGAGAAGTGTTTAAAAAGGTGGTACAAGACCAACAAGAAGAAAAATCCTAGCGTACTAATCTGTCCCCATTGTGCGAATCCAACCGAGATACCGTCTGAGGGAATCAAGGGATTTCCAGCTCATTTTCTGGTGAATAGTTTACCGGAAACAGTCAACATGGAAAAGGTGAGGCAATACAATTACAATATGATATAGGATAGAATTGTTATGATTAGTGAGAAGAAAAGCTGATTGTGTGGTTTATATTAAAGAAAGCCATGTTTGGATTCATGATTTTACCATTTTGTGGAAACTTGATTGTATGAATTATGTCTATTTTGTGGCCTCTACCTTGACCTGAACAAATAATTAATAAAAATAAAACTATAAATGCCATTAATGTTGGAAAGGGAGACAATTTTGTTCAATGACACCCAGGCTAGTTTGTAGCTACCATCTATTAAATCCAGGCCCGTAACTAGGGGGGGGGGGCGGACGGCCCCCCTCAAATCTGCAAAAGTCCTTTTTTTGGTACCAATGTACTTTTTTTTTGTACCAATGTACCTTTTTTGGGTACCAATGTACCTTTTTTGGGTACGAATGTACCTTTTTTTGTTACTAATGTACCTTTTTTTGTGTGAAAACGCCCCCACCCACCCCAATTTTCCGAAAAACACCCCATTTTCAATTATGTAAAGCATTTTTTCGGGCCGTTTTGGAGTAAAACATGTCCTAACCCCCCCCCCCCCCCCCCCCCCCCCCTCTCAAAATTGTCTTATATGACAAAAAAAAAATTGGGGGCAACCTTTTACGATTTTTTGGGTACCAATGTACCTTTTCAAAAAAATATGCCCCCCCCTAAAAAAATCCTGCTTACGGGCCTGATTAAATCTCATATAATACTTGACTATTCAAGAACAGTTACGACAAGTATAATAAACTAAGGAATGCAGATTTTGTTGTTGGGAATGAGTGTCATTCTAAATACCTTGTTCAGAAACTAGGAAAGAAAGTCAGTTTGATATCATTTTATATAATGTTTATGTTATATTTGTTATATTGTTATTGCAGGCAATAGAAGCTTACTCTGACAAACTCTGCACTAAGTGTAACACAGTGGAAAAGAAAGCCAACGTCTACTGCCAGGACTGCAAACACTTCTTGTGTGAATCTTGCCTTGATTTACACAAAGCATGGGATGGTTTAAACCATCACAGAGTATTGTTGGTAGGGGATCTGATGTCTGGACTAGTCACCCTATCTGACTTGGATCAACAAGACCAGAGCTGTGCAGAGCATGACGGTGAGCAGAAGAGGTTCTACTGTGAGACGTGTGATAAACCTGTCTGTAGAGACTGTATCGTAATGAAGCAATACTGCCGTGATCATGACTATATCACCTTAAAGCAAGCAACTGATAAGCATGTAAACCATCTACAGGAGTCCATTAAGACTTGTAGGGACAAGAAGGAAGAGTGCCAAGATGCCTTGAAAAATACCAAACTGATTAAGAAGGATCTTTCTAAAGCTGTAACCAAGGTCAAAGATGCACTTGCTATTAAGAAGGCAGCATATCATCAAGAAATAGATGACATATTCAGTGTCCATGATAATGAAATCCAAGACATATATAATGAAAGGAAAGCTAAGCTAACGGAGGATACTGATAATCTGAAGACAGTAATGAATCAAATAGACAGTACACTAGAATTAGGGGTAGACTTAACAGAGTCAGAGTCTCCTTATGATATTGTATCAAACTATAGATCAGTATTGAGTAGGATACAAAAGGTGAATGATATCCAGGTTAACAAGGTAGATGAAACATTGGCAGATATTCCAACACCGGAGGTAGAGTGTGTATTGGGTAAACAGTGGGAGCAAACAGGGAAGTTTGAAGTTACAGATCGGTATGCCGGAGGTCTTGCAGGAATTGCTGCCACTTCAGATGGAAATATTGCATTGTGTGAAACTATCCGTGATGTACATGTGTATTCTAGGTCTGGTGACTTCAAGCATACATTCAACATTACTGATGCATTAAGTGGTGTCGCTATCACACCAAGTAATGTGTATGTCGTCCCCACACACCATTACTGTCAACTATACAACAGTAAATACAAACTTATTTCACAATTCCAAACACCCTGCAATGCAAATAATGAGGGAGCTGTAGCAGTAACTGTAGACAAAGATGGGTGTATAATACTAGGTATGGAGGATACAATATCCATTCACAATACTGATGGGTCTGTGAAATCAAGATTTGCAATACCCTACATGCCATATAGTGTTGCTGTAACATCCAAACAAGAAATCGTAGTAGCCCCCAGAAACAATACCATTCAACTATTAGATTATTCTGGTAAATCTATCGTAACCTTTGACCCTCCTCCTGGCATTAACACCTGGGATCCACGTTATGTGTGTTGTAGTAAGAGAAATGAGGTGTTTGTTGCAACTATAGCTAATCCAAGTGCTATTTACAAGTATACTGCAGGTGGAGTGTACATGGGATGTATCACTACACAAGTCAGTGAACCCCGGGGTATTACACTATCCCACGATGATAAGGAACTTTTTGTCGCTAACTGGGATGCCAAGAACTATATTCGCGAGGTGAAGATATTTCAACGACCATAAGGTTTATATTGCAAACTCGATATACAGGGTGTATCAGAAATTCAACAACTCCCCCATACCTTAGTACAGTAACAAAGCGTTGTTGATTTGAGATAAACCCACTGTTCATATGCAAATAACTAGGATAGCGAACCTTATTTGGAAACCGCAAATTGTAAACAAACAAGAATGTCGGGAAAAATGTTCGCAAAATTTGTTCATTTTTTCGGCGTATAAATGCATTTCGCCATGCAATCCTTAAAGTTAGCAAATAACTTTATATACCGAAATGTAGCTATATCCCTGAGGAAAATATTTTTGGCGAGGGCCATATGTAAAGGATCATTTCTAAAGCCACAATTTTAGCCGAACCGTCGCTACCTGAGCACAAGAAAATCGCCTTTTTTTGCATTATCGCGGCGAAATGTGTTCGCTTTGATCTACAGGACCGTACCACTATTGAAACGGAGGGGTGTGTTTTGATTTTATACAAATATTCAAATACAAATATTCGAATAAACATGTATCAAAATGTGTTGTGTAAATTACCGCATTCTTGATTTAATTTTTCTCTGAATGTTATTAAGGTGGTGTGTGAATAAAATGCTATTTACAAAATATTCAACAACTACTTCAACAACTACTTCAACAATTACTTGCGAAATAATTTGTCTTCTCTCATGTTTACCTTTTGTAACCCAACCCATTCTGAAGTTCCATCGCCCATTTACGGGGAACGGACGATGTCCAAATAAGGGCCTAATTATAATAAACGTAAACCTTTTTTTTTCTCGATTTTTAAAGAGCAGCTATTTTTTTATGTCAAATTACCGTGAGCCTATTAAAACAAGTTTTGTACTTGTTTTCATTAATTATCCAAAACGATATTCACATTTGAATGATGTAAATATGTTTGGTCGTTGTTGAACGGGGTTCAACAAGGTCTTCGTCGTTGTTTATCTTGAATCGACAACGGTAAGACGGGTTTATTTTGCTCGGGCAGCTAAAGCTGCCCTCGCAAAATAAACCCGTCTTACCGTTGTCGATTCAAGATAAACAACTCCGAAACCTTATTGAACCCCTAAATAGGACTCTGTTTCATGACAGTGTAATTCTTATTATAATCATTGGACCATGATCAATTTAGTCTCAATGTAAAGCCCAATCAATTATTATGATATCCTGACAATATGAGATCAATCCGATGGAAAATAAGAAAACTAGCGTACTTTGTGTAAACCATGTCATTAAAGGACAGGGGAAAAGGGATGATAATCCTGCTCCAAGTCTGTGTGGGACATTCCATTACAATAAACAGGGCCAGAAAAATGAACACACCACAAATGACATCATTTGTGGTAAATTGATTATCAGTGAGTATCATGAATAGATTCAAACCAGTCACCTGGAATTTTCTTTTCATAGTACTCACTGAGCGATCAATAGTTCCACAATTGATGTCATCATCAACTAGCACAAATATTGAATGCTTTCTTGTCCCTCCTCGTAGACTTGACTCAAATCACGCTACTTATTTGCATTTCCCCTGCCCTTTAACTGGTTTGTACAATGGGAATTCACACAGTAACAGTCGAGTAACATGAAAGTGCTCGATTTGTAACCCAATGAACCATCCACAGTGGGTTCGAGAACTGTTTTGAAAAACTTTTTAAATTTGTAAAGAATGTATTTATTTGTTTTGCGGATTTTTTTAACCAGTATTGATTTGTGCCAGAGTAAAAACAATGATGAATATTTGAACTAATTTGTGAACAGCAAATGATTTCATGCTTTGATATTTTTTGATAACTTTGCAGACTTTTTCAAATTTTGGTTTAGAACTAACTTTTTATTATGAGTTTATGACTTGTCAGAAATGTAAAAGAAGAATTAAAAAAAAAAAAAATCACATATGATCTTGCCAAAAAGTGCCTGTTTTTTTCTGACACACTATCAGTGGCGTAGCTAGGATTTTTTTCAGGGGGGGGGGCAAGATTTCTAAAAGGTTGCCTCAATTTTTGTTCAAGTCACTTACCTCGTGAATTTCACGTAAGTGGGGGGGGGGGGGGGGGGGGGTTAAGGTCCAAAAATTTCTCACAGTCAAAAAAAAAAATTGCACAGTCAAAAAAAATCGCTCAGTAAATGTACTATATGTACAATTTTGCCTTCTTTTTGGCTAATAACCTCGGTCTTTTTTCTCATTTTTTTCCTATTTACTTTTTTTCTCACTCAACAGTCAAATCAACAGTCTATAATGAGACGTGCATTGGATGATTGGCCAGGGGGGCTGTCAGTAGGTGGATACCAAATACACAATCTATGTTATGCCGATGACACCACCCTGTTTGCAACAAATATGGAAGAGATGGCGGAACTCCTGAAGAAAGTCAAGGTGGAGAGTGAGCAGCTTGGCCTACGTCTAAATGTCAGCAAGACCAAGATCATGTCCATAGGCACAGATGGTGTTGGAGAGCCTCTCATAATTGATGGTAATGAGGTGGAATCGGTCTCGAAATTCAACTTCCTTGGATCCCTGATCACCAAAGAGGGTGGTTGCAGCCAAGAGATTAGACACCGTTTAGCAATGGCCAGATCAGCAATGATCAACCTAAGCAAGATCTGGGCTGACAGAGGAATAACCAGAGCAACAAAAACCAGGCTAGTCCAAGCCCTTGTATTTCCAATTGCCATGTATGCATGTGAGACGTGGACCCTAACCAAAGCTGACAAAAACAGAATAGCTGCTTTCGAGATGTGGTGTTGGAGGCGTATGCTTCGTATCGTATGGACAATGAGAAGGACCAATGCCAGTATTATTGAAGAAATAGGGGTGTCTAAACGACTTCTTCATGCTATCAACACCCAAATGCTGAGCTACTTCGGCCATATCTCACGTCGCAAGGGTAACAACCTAGAGAAGATGATCATGCAAGGCATGATTGAAGGGAAGCGCAAGAGAGGCAGACCTCGGTCCCGGTGGATTGACCAAATAAAATTGATTACTGGACACCCTCTCCGTGATTGTTACTCCTTTGCTGAAAATCGTTATTTGTGGCGTAGTATCTGTAAGGTCACGAGCTGTCAGTCATGACAGGACCGAACCAACCAACCAACAGTCAAAAAGAAAGGAAAATAAAAAGCAAAAAATAGGTAGAGTAAAACCACTTATAGTACGGTAGTGGATTTCATTGAAATCACCGATAGTAGTGGATTTCGAAAACCTCTTGAGTAGTGAATTTGTTGCAGAAAAACTGAAGAGGATAATGATAACAAATCAACATGTGGGTACAGCTGTTCAAACAGTCATACCAGTAAGGCGGAAGTGATTGTGGGGAATTGCTCACTACTTTCGCAATTGTCATTACGTCTAGTACATATTCTGGATAAATGTCCTTATGGCTCCATTATGGACATTCGGAGCTACGGATTGTCCAGATGTAATCACACTCTGTTATTTCCGACGGACAATTATCCGAGTTAATTCACAATATTACCAAATTCCTCATCATAATAAATGGGTGCGTGAACTGAATTATGTATATTGAACACTGCGTGTTAACAATGAGGATTTAAGGGGATAATGTGAAAAGGAGCTAAAATTAAAATAAACATGGAGATAAAGAATTTATCGTTATAAGGTCATGTTTTTTATACTGGGTACTCAAAAAAGGTGGATCTGTTACATTTGCACTATTATTACTTTGCATGCATATATTTTGGCTATTTTTTATCACACATACTCAAATTTGGTCTTATTTTGATGAGAAAGTATTTGGCCTTTATTTTAAAAAGAAAAATATAAACTACCATGGTTCTGTTAGGCCTAGTAAAAAAATTAACATGTTTCCCGTCCCCGCCCGCCTCCTTTTTGGCCGCCGCCTCCTATTTTTTACTATTTACTATTTCCGAAAATTCTGTAAAAAATTTTTTTTATTTTTTTTTAGTGATTGATCCTTTGCCCATAGGAATGGCAGGTGTAATAGAAATGCTGTATCATTTCATAGCATGTTCATGCCATGCATGACACGGAATTATTGACATGGCTTCTCAATTGAAATAGTATGGGGTGGGGACCAATTAATATCTTATACATGTAGGCCTACATGATCACATCCTTTAGATCAATGATGTTTTGTTCCTCATTCAACCTGAAAAATGAAGAAAACATAAAGAAACAATGTGTAGTTGGCTCTATATACATGTATTACTTATTAGGTAAACCTTTTCATATTTTCATTCCTCTGGCAATTAGAGTGGAAAATCCTGTTTAGGAGTGTCTGCAACACAGTCAGTTGGTCACTTTTCGACTTGGCGGCCATCTTGAAAAAAATAGCAAAAAATGGGAAAATAGTAAATAGTAAGACCCTCCCTTCTCCTTTTTTTAAAAAGTCCGGACGGGAAACATGTAATTTTTTTTACTATGCCTTAATTACAATAGTTCGTCAAACCTAATTAGTCAGAGGTGGAGGAGTATGCGGAGGAGGAGTATGCGGAGGAGGAGGAGGAGGAGTGCATAGTTGAACAAGTATGGTGCAATATACATTGGGCAAACATAAAATGCACTGGTTTCACTCTTGGTACAATTCTATATTGAAAACATAACATTATTGAAGCATATTTGAATTAAAAATATAATTAGTTAATTAAGGAATCATTAATTAGCATTAAATAATAAGCTCAAAAAATTGTTGAGAAACATAAGTTGGTCACAGTTTGCGAATATATGCAAACATTTGCCTGCACCAAACTGTCCATTTTAAAAGTATAGAAAGGTTGAGGTACCCTTTTGAAAAATAAATTTAACTATTGAATTAAAAATTAAAAGAAGATATGTAATTAACCTCATGTATTCTGTATTGTCTGGATGTTAATTAGCACATTTTGTTAAATGCGTTTGTGTGGTGTTATTACTTGTTTTATCTGTGTTACCAAATGAGTAAAAAATTGATGGTTTTCATCAAGCTTGTAAACTCAGGAGAATGATTAAATTCTTAGGAATGCAACTGATCTGACCTAGTATAGGATGACCAGCATAAGCAGTTTGCCAATCAACATTGGATCACCCTATATGTTGAATACAACTTAAAACGAAAACATTTTATAATTCAATCTTAAATCAGACTCTTGAAATTTGAATACTGGGTTCAAACATTATGGAAACTATAACCTAATTTGTTCATTTGAATGTGCTTTGCACATCATGAAGGTGCAAGAAGGATGAACGCAATTCATTGTATGCCACTAAACATGTGCCATTGGGAAAATTTGAGTCATCCTGTAGTTATAGGGCCCCTTTTTATTGAACATTATTTGAAACTCATACCACTTTAAACATTTGCCACTTCAAATTGGAATGTAAAATCATGTTTCAGATGCAAATTTAAATTCATTCAATTTAATGATTTGTGGATAATCATGTATACCTAAATTAATGTTTTAAACACCCTATATGTTTAAAATTAATAACTTTACATAAGAAAAGGGTGACTTTCAAAATCAATCAATGTTCATGTACCTGTAATTGATGCATTTTTATTTGAAATTTACTTGAATTTGGTTAAAATACTAGTCTTTGTATGTATGTACTTAATAGAAGCATTTTTCCGGAACTAAATAAACAAATTTTTAGTAGGAGTGGGCTATAGAGGGTCATAGTTTCAGATCATGCTTGCTACATGATTTTTTGATGACTTTATACGTACTGACAACATTTTCAAAAAAAAATTTGAAATAAATGCAAAATCCAGGGTGCCCCGGCCAAAAAACCACAAAAAGTCGGCCATTATGGAAAAACAGTATTTTGATCATAAATCAATCATTTTTGGTCCAATCAATTTGATTTTGGTGGCAATACCCATGTTTGTTGGGACATGGAATAATCTTATACAACTTTTATCGCATGACGATGTTTCGTTTTCCTGAAAATGGCATTTTTAGTGAAAATAGCCCTGTGAGGGCGCTGTTTAAAATAATACCTTTCGCATCGAAGCATCTCAAATTTTAATGTTGAAATATGATAGGAGTTACATTTTAGGCATTTCCTGAAAATCTGAGTAAAATACCATTTGTTGTTTTGAAGCTACACCATTTTGAACATCTTTGAATTGTCTCCATTGAAACACACACTAATGAAAGTTCGTTGACCCCTGTACTATCCTATGGAAGTGCTTTTAACGCGTTCTTGTGATTTTAAAGTGGATGCCACGGTAAAATGAAATGAGGTAACATGCTCACATCTTCAGACAATGTTTCTTAACACACTCTTAACATATTTCATGTATTCAAATTCATTTTCATTAATGCGATAGCTACTTTTTTGCAAAGCGCCCTCACAGTCCAAATTTGACCAAAATCAGCTATTACAAGAAAACGAAGGGGTTATATGAGACGAAACCAGCATAGAATGACAAACTGTACCCTAAAACATGGGTATTGCCACCAAAATCAAATAAATTAGACCAAAAATGACTGAGTTATGATCTAAAGTCTGTTTTTTCCAAAATGGCCGACTTTTTGTGGTTTTTTGGCCGGGGCACCCTGGATTTCGCATTTTTTTCAATTTTTTTGTTGAAAATGTTGTCAGTATGCATAAAGTCATCAAAAAATCATGAAGCAAGCGTGATCTGAAACTATGACCTAAAAATGACCCTCTATAGCCCACTCCTATTTTTAGACACCCTGTATGTAGAATTTCAGATTCATAATGAAATTTAATTTGCATATGTCTGGATGGGTATTTTATTAAACTACTTTAAATCTGTACTGAACTTTTCTCTCATCACTTCATATACATAGTGGAAGTAATTATTGAAACCCTTCTTTTTTAGAAGATTTTGCTTGTTACACCCTGTACAATTTTGGGCCACCCTGTATAAGGCATAGTAAAAAAAATTACATGTTTCCCGTCCGGACTTTTTAAAAAAAGGAGGAGGGAGGGTCTTACTATTTACTATTTTCCCATTTTTTGCTATTTTTTTCAAGATGGCCGCCAAGTCGAAAGTGACCAACTGACTGTGTTGCAGACACTCCTAAACAGGATTTTCCACTCTAATTGCCAGAGGAATAAAAATATGAAAAGGTTTACCTAATATATAGAGACAACTACACATTGTTTCTTTATGTTTTCTTCATTTTTCAGATTGAATGAGGAACAAAACATCATTGATCGAAAGGATGTAGGCCTACATACATGTATAATTGGTCCCCATACTATTTCAATTGAGAAGCCATGTCAATAATTCCGTGTCATGCATGGTATGAACATGCTATGAAATGATACAGCATTTATATTACACCTGCCATTCCTATGGGCAAAGGATCAATCACTAAAAAAAAAAAAAAATAAATAAAATAAATAAAATAAAAAAAACAACAACTTTTTTTTTAAACAGAATTTTCGGAAATAGTAAATAGTAAAAAATAGGAGGCGGCGGCCAAAAAGGAGGCGGGCGGGGACGGGAAACATGTTAATTTTTTTACTAGGCCTAATCAACTTCATTGTATGCTATTTGCATTCGTTACAGTATATGCTTTCAGAATATGTATACTTTTACCAACTTAAAATGTAAACTTTTTCAGATATAATGCATTAACTGAAAAAGGAACCTAATTTATGGAAAAAGGGACATGTAACACAAATTGTACCCAGTATAAAAAACATGACCATAACGTGAAAACCGTGTAAATTATGTGTATGTTGCGTTGGACAAACAGAAGTGAAAATCGTAAACCAGTTATTCAGTAAGTTAATAAATGACACATTGTAGCTAAAAATGCTACCAATACCATGCCACGTTTTTCTCGACTCTTCTTAATCTTTACGGTAGCAATGCATATTAGCAAATTAGTAAATAATGGAATAATAATGGCACATAGAAACTATGCATTTCATGCCATCGTGCATATATTAACGCTTTGCTGGGGGTGCGCCGGCGCAGTGGTCTCAATGTGGCCTCATTACATACCCATCATCAGTCGGGCATGCTTCGATATACACGCGATTTCTACCACAAGATCGATCGTGACAGAACCCCCGCGTTGTGTGGTGGCATATAAACCCAATTTTCAGTGGTATGCACTTACCGTCCAGGCTACATTTGACGTCTTAGAAAATGTCACTTGGGCTTAGCAAATACGTCAGAGTTACAAATATAATTAAAACATGAAAATCGGTGGATTACATCGTCGTCAAATTGTATTTGAAGAAAATGGTGTGGTCGGAAAAACACATGATTCGGCGACATTGTTTTGAGAACGTCACGAGGTCAGCCGGGTCAGAATGAATATGCAAAACAAGAGCCTCCCATATACGGGCATATGGGCGTGGATTACGCAAGATGTGACTCGTAAATCGAGGGCGACGCTATGATACGAGAGTCCTTATATAAGTTATAAGGCATGATGGGACGCGCGATGTCACCCGCAAATCGAGGCTGTTTGCACACGTGTACGATATTTTGCATTCGCTTGAATATGCCGTATGGTTCATGAATTTGTCGCCATTAAATAATTTAATAAATCACTTATATAAAGTTCTTGTATGTATTTATATGAATTCTATTTCATCTCTTGCATTGTTTTATATGTTTTTGTTGTATTTCTTCAACCTTCATGAGGTCTAATGAGATAAATTAAAAAAAAAACACCTATAAATACTTACATGGAGTCTACGGTATATACTGCTTTGACTATCTGCTTTCCGACAAATCAGTGCGTGGAATTCCGGGACTTTGACAGTACTTTGACAGTTGTTGAAGAGACACAGGTGGTACACACAAAGGAAGTCGATATCGTAATCCGTTTAGACGACATGTATTCACGAATTTTCATTTTCACACCTCAGATAATGCGCTGTTTTTCTGCTTTCGTTATTCGGTTTTAAAAATAAGGTAGGTAGTAATGTACTGTAGGAAAACGTATTACTGATAATCTTATTTGCAAACGTCTTACCTTTGCGGTGTTCAAGAAATATTTCCATGAAAAATTACCCGCTGCTGTGACACATTTGTATCGGCTTTGAAACCAGGGGCTATGTCACGTACCTATTGCAAGCAATAGGTACGTGAAGTTATGTATAGCTTCGATATCGCTCGCGACTGGGCCGAATTCTGGCGAAGTACCTATCGGAAAACTTCGTTTATTCTCGGTAGTTTTGAGCATGCGTGTTGAATTTTATTTATCATGAATGAAAGCAAAGATGGCTGCCCACCATACACGCGAAAACCTGGTGAAAATCGATGGAATATAACAAATCGTTAGCGATTCGTCTTTTACAACTAGTCATGAAATGTGGCTGAAAAATCATACGTAACATTTTTTTATGAGCTGGTCATTTTATGCGACGATCTAATGCGTGTTCTGATTAAAATAATGTGTGTAACATCAGCCTCAGGGACAAACTTGTTATTTTCGGGGGGGGGGGGGGTTTGGGATGCATATTGCTTTTCAATCGTACTCGTGGTAAAAAAATGAAAATAAGAACTGTCGCTGTAACATAGACTTCGTGTGTGCAGCGGTGAAGTGAGCATGCGCGATCTCATATTGCAGTGTGTGTAAAATCGCCATTGACTGTTTACACACACAGACTGCACGGTCAGATAGAAAGCGCTGTCAGCGTGAATTTCGTACTGCATATTCATTAGTCTGTTGAACCGACTCAATCCTATCAGGTGGCCAAATTCGGCCCCTGATAAAGTGGGCAAACATGGCCACCAAGACAAAATGCGTAATAAATTCACTATTTTTCATGTTTGAAACCCAAAATAATTGTTCCAATGGAATAAAAATCTGCTGGGGAAAAGTTTAAGTTTGATTTCCTGTTTGAATAAAGCAAATTATGATGTTTGTTGAAGAGATGAAGGGCAGTTGGTGATTTTGGTGTTGGGAAGCTTGATATCTCCCAGCACTATATCTGGGGGAGCTCACTAGCCAAAATGATGTCATAGGTACTTGTAGCCAATTAAATACAAGGGGTGTGTGAGGGGTGTGTCCGAGACATCCACTCAGCATCAAGCAAAAGTTTTGTCTATTGTAAAAAAGTTTTAGTAGTGATGGGCACAACGGTACCATAATGATTTTTGTGATAGAAATAGGTGGAGTGTATACTCTCATCCCTATTGAATTGTGTATGAATATTGATGTATATCAAGGGGAGTATGTGGCCAATGATATGCTGGGTTTCATGACAACCAGTTATGCATGGGTTAGGGACAACCAATCAGCTTTGAGAAAAAAAGTTTGTGGATATCCTAAAATAGTGATGGGCTAACTTTTATTTGTTCTCTCTCTCTTTTTCTTTCTTTTTCTTTCTTTTTCTTTCTTTTTGGGATTTTTGAAGAATTATTTAGATATATTTATTGTCATGAGTGTGGATTAGTTTTTTGGGGGTGTTTTTGTGTTGATATATTTTTGTTTTGGGTGTGATTATGTTGTTTTAATGGCTTTTTTAAAGGTATTTTATTGTTGTTTTCTTGTTCAGTTTGTGTTTTTTTTAGTTTTGTCTATATTAACTTTATTTATTCATTAATTTATTTATGTATTTACTGTTTGGTGACTTATTTTTTAAACATTTATTTGTTTATTTATCAATGTTTTTCTTTTCTTTTATTGTTTTAAGTGTTATGGGGGGGGGTGGGGTCTTGTGAGTATTCTAGTAGATTTGGGGACAATCTTGTACTTCTTGGCTTGTTTGTTTCTTTTTGTTGTTTCTTTTTCTTTGTTTTTCTTTCGTTTTTCTTGGGGTGGTCTGTGGGGATTGTCTTTTTGTTCAGGTGTGGGTGAGCTGTTTGTTTTTATCGGGTAGGGGGTATTGTCTTTATCCGGGGGGGGGGGGGGGGTCTTTTTCTGGATAATGGGTGCTGGGAAAAATCAAAAATCCATATTTTATTCTAGGTTGTTGTTTTTTCTCAAGGGGGGGGGGGGGGGTATTGTATTTGCTTTTTATTGATATCATTTTCTGGATATTAGATGCAGGGAAACAGCTTCTAATATGATTAATTTCATAACTTGTGGAGGGGATGTTTGTTTGGTGGTGGCTGATGTATGTAATTAGGATTATTGCTCTTTTTGTGTTCAAATTGGTCTTTATTAGCTACAAGAAAATGTCTTCCTTAGCTTTTTGTTATGAACCAACATTATGTCACCTACATGTACGCAGGGATAGGGCTACTGGGGGTTCTTGCGCGTTTAGCGCATATTTTTTCATTTTGGCGCAATAAATTAGACGAAAATCCAAAATAACTTCTTATTTTTCAAACTTTTGTGGGGGTCAGGGTTCTAAAACCCCTAATTTAAAAACCTAGTGCTACCCCTGACATGTAGTATACATACCCTTTGATGGTAGAGTAAAATGAGAGCGGAACAGAATCTGCACCCCACTTATTTCTCTGCTGGAATTCCTTGACCATGCCTACACCAATCATGTTTGAAGCCAAATTTGCCATACTGAGATGTAAATGCTTTATATTTGAATCTAGTAAAATAATGTGATGGTAGAAGATGTTGGATCAGTGTGTGCAGATTGGAGCATCGATGTGTAGTGTATGATGGCAGGTTATCAACTGACTGGCCATGTGGCATATTTGTGTAACTATTGGGCAATCTTGCCTAATCCCATACACCTGGCATGGTTGCTTTTATTATGCAAATTATAATTCAATGCATGAGCTTTTACCAGGTATCTTGTTTACTAGTTCAGTTCACCTGTATTTCAAAGTTGCTATTGTTCATATGAATGTCCATTGAATATACCTTTCTTGAATCAAAGGCGTGGTCATCTGTACATGTACTAGTATGTTTGTATGATGCAATATATAGCTAGTGGCCTTGATCAGCTGGGTCATAACAGGACTAGCCACACTATTTACTCAGCTGATAGTGTATTCAAACCATGGCAAAAACTAAGCGTGTAGCACCTAGGCATAACTTGAGTAGCAATGCAGGAAGGGGCAAGGTAGGCCAACCAGCCCAGCCTCATTCTAAACGACAATGTTCATGTAAAATTCATGAATACACTTTGAGGCTTTTATATTTTTCTCTGATATTACAAAATCCAAGTGAATCCAAGTATTTATGTTTAGAATTTGTTGCTGTTGTAACAGCATAATAACATGCTTTTTCCCCCATGCTTTCAAGCATGGGGTATTAGTTTGGCTTTCACTCAGGGGGGTGGTCTGATAAGAAAGATAATTAGGGCAAATAAAAATTTCTTGAGCAACACCAGCATGCATCATTTTCATCACATGACCCACTGATTTCTGCCACTAGTGTCTACTGGTTCCCATTGACATTACAGTACAATGAAAGGCATATAATATGGTCAAACGAGGGTCTTTTTAAGAAAATCCTTCTGCAAGTAATACAATTGATGTGACTTCAATTCAGTCCTCTCATGTGAGTGAAAACATATTTGTGTATGAAATGACACACCTTTTGTTGATATCAGCAATTTAAGTGCAAAAAATGAAAAGAAAGTGCCAAAGTTGGTTTAGTTTCATGTTTGAATGGAGGAATTCCATTCAATATTACCAAAGTTATGATTTTTAGTGAAAAAATAACATATTCTCACTTCTAAAAGATAATGCAACTTGCCTAGGGTAATAGACCACTACACTTGTACGTTCAAGGTTATGATTTCAGCTCTACATGTAGAGACACTTTGTTTAGAATGGAAATGTGAATCACTGCTCTGGTAAATTAGTGTATTGTAAGTTCATATTCGTCTCTTTTCGGTCGATCTTTGATTAAATTGTGTGCTTATAGTAATATAATTTACGGGAGTTCATTATATGGTATTATCCTTGAGATTACAAGAAATGCCACGCAAATTCTTTGGAAGAGTGTTTTGGCATAGTGGAGGCCTTTGCCACAATAATGTCTAAAAGTTTTCATTGTATTATTAGGAGTTCCTTTATTATATATACCCTACCACTGCATGTCTTCAATGGGGACTTTTAAAGAACGACCCATGCACTTACACAGTGAGGAATATAAATGGTAGGGTATTCTAAATAGTAGATAACCACCAGACTAATCAAGCAAGAGTCTGGTATAGGAAACAATTTGTAAGAGACACTTGTAAAGCAATGTGACATTGCTCCCCAAGAGAGATTGTTAACCCTGATACTTGCTAAATAGATGGCCTACCTTCTTCACCAAATAAGTAATTTTATTGAAAATATCCGAAGATTAATATTTAAATGGTTATCTGGTCAAACTTGAACGATGTAACTTAATTTAAAGATTCAATTATGGAGAGGTACACTTTCACAGTATGGATTGTTATTATTTTGGTTCAATAATTTCAATGCAAAATATGTTTCGCGCAAAATCATAAGTTAAAAATTGACATCATGAAATAAGTTTTGAAAGAGGAATAAGAACATAAATTATCAGTAATGACAATTGTGTGTGCTTGGCATAATAAAATGCGGTTTTTGTTTCATTTCAATTTTGGAATAGCTGGCAGTATGTAGTTTTGATTGCAATTTCAGTTGTAGACATGGAATTAAACATCCAAAGCAGGGTCGGAATTGGATTAATCCAAAGGTATTTATCCTCCAACTTTGACCAACCTAAAGAGCAATTTCATCTTTAAAAATGAAATGATTAAAATCGGTGCCTTCCATATATTTCATTTTTTATCTTAATAAATGGAATCATCTTGGGCATGGGTTATCCCTTTTAAAGGGAATTTTTATTGTACATATGTATGTAAGTCCCATTTCTATCAAATTAAAATAAACTTTCAATGAAATATCTTGATTTTTGGAGGCCCAAAATGACTGACATTTAATTAATTTTCCAACAAAACATAAAATACTTTTTGGACGTTTCACAAAATGTTTAGGTATTGAGGATTTCCGTTTTGTTAATGTTAGGGCACTTTCAATGAAAGTTTGAAAATTATATTACAAACATTACAAATATTTTGGCCAAAAATGACTGAAATTGCATCATTTTTCTGGTAAAATGCAACCCAATTTTTTTCAAGCGACACTAAATATTTTGGTATAGAGTTCAGATATCGATATAGGAAGGATAGAAGATGCCATTTTGTGTGTGAGAGCGCTACTTTTGGATTAACTGTAAATACAGGAAAAATGTGTATTTGCCACAAAATGACTGAAATGTCATCATTTTTCTGGCAAAACGCAACCAAGAATTTTTTTGAAGCGACACGAAATATTTAGGTATTGAGTTAAACAATTGATATATGAAAGGTAGAACATGCCATTTTTTGTGTGGAAGCGCTAACTTTGGATTAACTGTAGATACTGGCAAATATGCCCACTTAGCGGGCAAGTTTGCCAGTACACTGGCAAACTTGCCAGGGCTGGGGAATTCGGCCACCTGCTAGGAATGGACTGCGCATAATCACAGCCTCGATCTGAGTCCCGATGATGCAAATTTACAATCAATGTAAAGGTTTCCTTCTGATGTGAATGGGGGAAAAATTGTATTCAAATCAAAGGAACTGAAAAATGCATATTTAACAGACACGTTTTGGCATAAAAACCCATTGTTGTTGTTGTTTTTCATCAGTGGCAAGCATTATGGGTGGCAATGACAATTTTCTACCGATTCCGATATTTGTCCGATATGTCTAAATATCAGGCCAATCCGATAACTGGTTGATCTCTAATGCAAATGTGATTGGAACATATACCTGTAACTTTTTAAATTTTTTTTATTTAGGCCCATGATTTTAAATATTTTAAATATTTTTACTAAAAAGGCAAAACCCGTCAAATTGGATTGCCACTTGGCTCACTTTACGCTTCTTCGAATAATAGTGTTTATGTTGATTTTGATAATAAAACCAAACAAACGCATACCTCTCAAATTCGACAGCAGATTCGTTAAAAAATCAATCAATTATCCTCTCGAAACAGATGTCAACCGTGTTTTCAAGTTGGAAAGTTTACGTTAGTTATTACTGCAGTGTTTCCTGCATATTTTCTATAAGAAAACAAAAATCATCCAGGTTTTACTCTGCTTAAATCATCAAAATGGATTTAGAATAATGTTTTTGGTTATACAGTTTTAAATACATTAATTGGGGTAGATTATTCGGTCGCATATGATGTTTTAACTGTAAAATATTTAGGTTTTATTTTGCATAATTCAACACTATGTCAAAGGTTATGCTGTAACACGTGATCACAACACATGTGTGCAGTCACCTGACTTTTTGGACTAAGTCATTCATCAGCACAATACTCAACAGACACCAAAGTAGCACAAGAAAAAATACAAAATTACAATACATTGCTTATTAAAATGAGTATGTATTTTCAGTTGATATGTATTGGAATTCTCGTGTATGTCCCAGCTAGCCTGGCAACGTGTGGCTATGAGGTAAGAAGAGTAAGATTGGTAAAATCTTGACCAAGCAATTTTGAATTAATAATTAAATTTATAAAAAACTTTGAAATATTTATTAATAACATATAATAATATCAGTTCTTGCAGGTGGACAAATTTGCCCACCGATTTAGTGACCAAATTCTTCCACCAAGACAAAATGCGTAATAAATTCACTATTTTTCATGTTTGAAACCCAAAATAATTGTTCCAATTCTGATACTTGTTGAAGAGATGAAGAACATTTTGTGATTTTGGGTTTGAGTCTGAGAGGCTTGATATCTCCCAGCACTATGGATGGATCCACTACATGTAGCCTAAATGAGTACTTGTGGCCAATGAAATACAAGGGGTGTGTCAGAGACATCCATTCAGCATCAAGCAAAAGTGTTGTCTATTGTAAACAAGTTTTGGTAGTGATGGGCGGCGCAACAATACCATGTGATTTTTGTAATAGGGGGTTAGATGTGTTTGGAGACCAAAAAATACTTTGTCAAAATCAGTCAAAAATCCGCCCGCCCTCCCCTCCTCTCTGAAAGCTGTGGAGGACAACATTACTTTTTTTTGGCCTAACTTGAAACCCACAGAGTGGCCCATTTTATACAGGCCTAACATTAACACACAGTACTTAGCAAACAAGAAAATATTAAATAATTAGAGCGTAGGCCTACACTTGGTACACAAGCAATACGATACACATGGCATGGGGGGGGGGGGGGGGGGGGGGGGGGGCTTGTCCTCAGCGCTCATCTAATTTTTGACCTCTATATTGTTCTGAGAGCTTTAAAGCTTTGCAAAATCGATTTAATTTCAGTCATGTCCAGCCACAAAGCCTGGTGTAATCAACGTCCATCTGGTACCTCACACACATGACGACGTGGGATGGCTGAAAACCGTGGATGAGTATTTCTATGGAGGTAAGACCAATAGTTGAATTAATAAACCACTATTCACCATGGTAATGCAAGTACAGGGCGAGTCAGAAAAAACGGGCATTTTTTCACAAAGGCGTCACAAAAAATGTATGCATATTCAAAACCAATGGTAGCACTATACCGACCTATAATTTGGCTTTCATTCAAAAGAAGAATTTTTATGTGTTTCTCTAATTTCATTGGTTGGCATCTCTGATCAGCCACCCAGCAATACTGTGTGTTATTGCCATTCCATGGATTGGCTTAAAAATACTGGGTTCTACCAAAAGTGTTGTTACATTATGAAGCAATGTTCAAATTCAAATTTTTATTTATTTATTTTGAATGAAAGCCAAATATGTGGTCTTTGTCGCGCTATCATTTGATTTGAATGCATGCCTAAAATTTCTGTGACTTTTCTCTAAAAAAGGGCCTGTTCTTGATCTTTCTGACTCTTAAGTTTTGACAATTGAGTTATAACAAACACCACATGGAAAGATGAGAATACTGTATAGAGGATCGCATATAGACGATTCAATATGAAACTTGAACAATGTTGATAAATAAATAACAGCGAGGCAGTACAACTACTGCAAGTTCCACTATTCAAACAAACATAACAAGCATCGACTCATAACACAACTTAAAAAGCAAGAAAATGAGCCGGTGCGGGACTCGAACCCATGACCTTTCTAACAGTAATAGAATGGTGAAGCCTCCTTACGGCAGCGAATGAATACAGAAGGATGCGGGCACGTATGGAGGCAACAAGCGCACTGTGCATCAGACATGACACGTGCGTGCCATCAAAACTGTGTGCGTGTGGCCATAGTCGCGCACGGACGCTTGGATTACTTCTGTGCGCAGAGAGATAAAAACCGAATATTTCTCGCCAATTTGGAGCTGATCAAACTAGAAGAGCAGTCATCAAGGATTTTAATTTACAAACAATACAACAGCACAAGGTATATGAGATCATTGAAGATGCTTACCCGTAACCCTACCTAACATTATACATACATACCAACACATCCGATAATAGTTATTATAGTTAATCGCAAATTTTTAGCCAAATAAATTCAACACATCTTAAGCCATTTTACCATGTCTTGAAACTACAATTGATTAATTTGCAATCATTTTGCAGATAGCCATTCCAAATATCATACGTTAGATTTAAATTGGAGATTGTGGATTTGTTTATAAACATTTTAAAACCTTAGTGCCAGTGAAAAAAATGGTATTGAGGTTACAACATCCCTGGTTAGACAAGGGTATACTATGGATAGGGAAATACGCTATAGCACAAAAGGGCAAAAAACACCCTACTTTAGTCATACCACAGCACATATTTTCCAAGGTTGTCTACATTTAAAAAATAATGTCAATTATTACCAAAAATCAAAAAATAGTATGGTGTAGTGTTTATTCTAGACCTTGTTTAGTTTGAATTTAGTTTTGAATGAAAAATGATGGTTTTAACAATTGAATAAGAAGTGTAAACATGGAAAAGGGCAACATAGCGGCGCATTTTGGGTTTATTTTTAACACATTTTTGCCTCACTTTTTTCGAAAATGAGGCAGCACGTTTAGTGCTTTTAAAAAGCGCAAATTCCTTATGCCGAGGTTAAACATCCCCAGTCAGACAAGGGTATAACCATACTAAACCACCAATCAAACAAATGTGACCCGTCACATCAAAATGGACGTATTGGAGGCCCGAGTCAAATTTGAGTTATTGGTATTACTATAAAGGGTACGTTATAAGCGTTGAAATGATGCCTTGTTGAAAGTCTTTAGACCTTGTAATCACAAGACATGATTTAAAGAAGCATATATTTTTCCTATTATTTTCTGTATATTTCACCAAATATATTTGCCTCTATCTCAAAACTGTGCTTGCCGACAACATGTCCTTTTTGAAGCAACTGGTCACAAATCTCTATCACATTTTCACACAGCTAATAACAGCATCCAGCATGCTGGGGTGCAGTATATCCTAGATTCAGTAGTCGTGGAGCTCAACAAGGATCCCAGCAGGAGATTCATCTATGTGGAGACTGCCTTCTTTGAGCGTTGGTGGAATCAACAGGATGAGAAAATGAAGAACAACGTCAAGCAATTAGTTGCAGATGGTATGTTTACAAGTGTACGAGTTAAAGTTTCCGAGTTAACAAGTTTCCGAGTTTACAAGTATACAAGTTTACAAGTATACAAGTTTACGAGATTACAAGTTTACAAGATTATTTTCCATACTGTAAACTACTATAATTTCACAGATCATTTGTTTTGCAAATTTAAAATTACTGCTATTTTAGCGGGCATTTAACTTGTTCAAATCTAATCATTGTAAAATTGACAGTTCGCGGGTATTTGATTTGGCGAAACATGCCTCGCGAAATTTGCGAAATTTAATCCCTCGCAAAATGAAGTGGTTTTACAGTAAATGTACAAAAAGAGAGTAAAGATATATTAAAAAACAGAGCATGTAATACAAGGCATCGTTGAAAAAACACATGAAGAAAATGATAATGGGTTTAAAGTAGCGCGACATATGGATCGGAGCATTAAAACATTAAACCAGAATTATTTTCCCCTGTGTAGTGTAGTAAAAATCCTTTCAGTGTCACGGAAACCAACTATTGATTATTGGTCAAATCTTAGAAAAATTGTTATTAAAATCTGCATTCAGGGATATTATCATCTAAAATTAAAACCAATCCTCTCTCCTGATTGGCTAACATTTGCATTTGAACTTTAACCTCCATACAGGTCGGCTTGAATTCATCAACGGTGGCTGGTGTATGAACGATGAAGCCGCAACTCATTATAACCCTGTCATCGATCAGATGACATACGGTCTGCGTTTCTTGAAGGACACGTTTGGGAAATGTGGAGTACCCAGGGTCGCGTGGCAGATCGATCCCTTTGGACATTCCAGAGAACAGGCATCGTTATTTGCACAGGTAGGTTTATGGGGGGGGTACCAACATTATTTTTGACTGGGTGTGCCGCTGGAGGTTTGAATCCTGACTCCTGACTCCTTTTAGAGTAGAGGTGTTTTGGCTGATTTGACGGGAGATGTTTTGTTGACCCATGTCTGTGTTTGTTCACGATTTGGGACCCATGTTTAGGGATTGTCTGCCGTTTGGGACCCATGTTTAGGGTTTTCTAGCACAAATCATACCCATGTGTAATGATTTTTAAACAAAAAGGAAACCCTTATACTTGTATACCATACCTTATATTTACATAAGATGGTGCAATAACTCTATATTTCTTCAATGTGGTATGTACCATACCATGCTTGTTTTTCAGAGGTCTTTTGTTTTTCTGTTTCTTAAAATCTGACTTTGTCAGAATATCTGGTCTGTGTAATGATATGTTTGAAATTTGGCAGCTTAATGAAGCACCTCTTCAGTAAACTTGACTTTCCCTGACTTTTGAACTGTATGCTATTAAATCAAGATTGCATAACACAAACTACATGTTTTGACTCCTTACGACACAAGAAATGACACAATGGTGTTTAATTTTTTCTTATTTTCGATTTGAAATGCATTTGACACAAGTGTTGCATTAAAGTAGAACATAAGACATTTTTAATCTGTTTAACATGTTAATTAAGCAATCTCCGCAAATTGTTATGTTTTTTTAATTTCAAAAAGATTAATTATAATTCAGTGTCTTCTGTTTTCAGATGGGCTTTGATGCATTCTTCTTCGGCCGCCTTGACTACGTCGACAAAGCCACGCGCCTCAAAAATAGCACCATGGAGCAGATATGGCACGGGTGTCCCAGCCTTGGAAGTACCGCCGATATCTTCTACGGGGCCCTCTATAACGGTTACAATCCACCGTCTGGATTCTGTTACGATCAAGTCTGCAGTGATCCACCAATACAGGTTTGTGCTTTTAACCCCCTGGGCACTACCGGCCTATCTTACAGTGGTTCTGATTGGTTTATTGCAAGATATACTCATTTGAATAGACAATGAAAATGCAGCTTGTCAAAATGTCACTCCAATCTTTATCAGGGATACAACTATTGTAAAAATGTCTCTGATTGGTGCAATAAATGATGTACAGGGTGACCCAGAAAATGTTGAACCCAAAAATCACAAAATTCAACATTTTTTTAAACCATTAAAATAACAAAATATTGCATAACTCGTTCACCAGCTATGTGCACCATACATTTAACTTTCTGAAACATTTTAGATCATAAAAATAGTCCACACGAAACTTAAAATACGTGTAATCTTGTAAGAAGTGTTGTTTTGTAGTGTAAGTGAAGTGCAAAAAAAATGGTTTCATACTACACGAGCAGAACAAGTGACTGTTTAAAACCGTGCAACGAACTTTATAAATTATTCTGCACAGTATCTCATCAATATTCATTTATTATGTAAATCAATATTATTATTATATAAGAGACTTTGAAAACAAAAACTGAAGTCCCCTTGACTTCATTTGAAAATGTTAATTTGATAAATACAGATCAAAAGAAAAGATTATTTAACTCACCGTACTTAGAACAGAATTAAGTTTCATATCTGAACCAAGTTACAATTTTTTCACTTTTACAAAAAGGCGAAAACACCTCCTGTCACACAATCAAGTGTATCTTTAGTTTGGTAAGGCCAATTTACATGATCTAAAGTTCTCCAGGAAGCTGAATAAATTGTTCACATAACTGTTGAAAACAGAATGCCATATTCATTTATTTTCATTTTTAATTATTTTTTTTAAGTTTGTGATTTTTGGGTTCAACATTTTCTGGGTCACCCTGTATCTAGCTTTCTGACCAATCGGCCGGTAGTTCTCAGGGGGTTGAAATACATATTGCCGATGAAGTGAGGCATGTCAGAAATGATTTCCACACATTTACGGAAAATAGACCATGTAATTTTTGTACAGCCATAGCAAAAGGGTGCCGTTGTCTCTCAAAAAGATCTTAATACCAACAAAAGGAGGATTTAAATGCTTCAAAATAATACCTTTGTGGTTAAGATTGGATACTGCTTTCTGTTTTTGTGAAGACAAATTACTGTAACATTTTCTTTATTTTCTTTGTTTGCCATCAGTATCTCATAATATATTTTACCGTACCAACAACAGCACCCTTTTGCCGTGACAGACAGCACACATATGCACTAACCCAATTGGGCTCTATGCAAGGGTGTATCCAGGACTGTTTTGATGGGTGGGGGACATTTTATATCCCTGTGAGCAGAGCAACAAGTGGGTGGGTTCCAGGGACAAAGGCCCTAGAAGCTCCTGGGGTTTAGACATTTTAAGGCAAAAATTCAGCATTCTGAAGCGGTAATTTTGGCATTTTCTCACATGCCTACAAACTAAAACGAAATGATTACTACATAGGTAGGTAACAGGAATTAAATCTAAACACAAAGTGTGCACATTGAAATTCTAACTTAACAACATCCACACCTAATGGGTGGGGTCAGGGCTCAATTAAAAATCTATGTTGAGGTGGCGATGACTGATGACACATGCGTACACATCGCATATATATCAGAAAGTTTCCTATTTATTTAAATTTAACATACTATTGCAAAGTATGCAATGTTTCTGGTTCGTAAAAACACTCGTCAAAAGAAGTTCCTGGACACTCATTGAAGTTCAAATATTTCACATAAATATTTAATATAAATTAAACAATTGCATGTCAAAATAAGCAGACAATAATTCTCTATCATGTCTGTATGAAATTAAGATGTACGCATTCATGCATGGCTGAGCACATTCATTAAGCAATGGTAAGGTGCGTAAAAGGAAATTGCAAGAAATGAGCATTTACAGTCATTTGAATGGAGGGATTATCCAATTTGTTGCAATCTTCTTGCCATTGTCAAGTGAATGGGATCTGCCATGCATGAGTGATCATGTCTAAATTCCATGTTAAGCTGTTAGAGGATTACTTTCTGCTTATTTTGATATACAATTATATATATATAATCATATATTCCAACAAACCTGTACTATATATATAATCATATTTATAATTATATATATTCTATTAAATATTAATTTAATTTAAGTGTCCAAGAATTTCTTTTGCTGAGTGTATAACAAAATGCATTTGCTTTACTTCAAGAGTTATCAGCCCAATTTTTGATAACAAGGTTAACCTGTATATATAGTTTAATTAGTTCCAAATTGGTGAGAAATATTCGGTTTTGATCTCTCTGTGCGCAAAAGTAATCCAAGCGTACTCGCATGATTATGGCTATACACGCATGCGATTTTGGCTGGGCGCACATGTCATACATGATGCACGGTGCGCTTGTTGCCTTCATGTGCGCCTACATCAATCTGTATTCATTCGCATCTTAGCCAATTTGGAACTGATCAAACTATAGTATGGTGTCAGATGACCATTTTCCTTTTGTATGATTTATAGCACTCGGCAGCTGCGCTGCCTCATGCTATAAGGAATTAATAGCACTCATCGACAGTACTAGTATTAGTGATGATTTATGTGGCAGAACTATGCTATACAAACCCCTGCACAGTGGGACACTGATAGAACTTACTGTAGCAGTTTTGATTCAAGCAACACTGATCAAGATAAACAATCATCTAGACTAAACACATACCTACCAATTTGGGATATAATTAATCAGGTTATTTACGATGTCAACATTTATAGCACTCTGAAGCTGTACAATAAGTGAAATTTGTGGAACTCTGGACTGGCTGTGTATGTGCTATTAGTCTGCTTATAGTATAACTATCATTTGATAATGTTCAATCTGCATGCATTATGATTTGCACCCATGTCAATGTTACTAATTCTCTCTTCTGCATGTACTTTATCTGCAGCTTGTTTCTGTCTGAGGTAGTGGTAGATGAAGTGGTAATAGTAGTGTATTGTTTCTCTATATTTAATTCATCTCTTCACCTTCCCTCTCCTCATGTGTCATTAAGTAGTTTGAAACACGGGCACGCATGGTCCAGCCGGTTAGTTCTCGCTCCATTCCTGCTGCGGCCAGCTTGTTGTGTCCTTAGGCAAGGCACTTCACCGCGTTTGCCTCACTTCACCCAGGTGTATAAAGGGGTACCGGTATTAATTAATGTTGGGAAGGTAAAACAGACTCGTCGTGCGGAAGGAGGGGTGAAACGCCCCCCCCCCCAGCAATAATTACACGGATGAGTCTGGTCCAAATGCCGAGGAAAGAGAGATGGGCTGTCTCAAGTTCATTTGAGACAAGTAAACCACGTAATGAGCGTTAAGTCGCCAATGTGCGTTAGGAGATATGGACCAATAAACATGCCAAAAGTCAATAGAGAACAAAGGGATTTTGCAACTTCAAGTTGAATTTTTGACGTGGAAAACATTGAGCAATTATGACACGTTGCAAAACGTTTAAAAGCTTGTTTTAAAGCTTGTTTTCTGAACATTTTGAATCTGGACAAACCTGAAAATAAAATTTTCCAACTTTAATAAATCTCATTTTGTGATGCAGGTCTCCTTTGCTAGCTGCCATGTAGAATTGTTTATTATGATGCAAGGCTCAAGATAACAGGTTTTTTACCAGGAGCTACTTTTTTTCAAAAGTAGCGCCCGGATCATGGGATTTATTGAAAACCGAGAGCTACTTTAAGTCTACCGGGAGCTAACTTTTTATTAAATCCAGCGTGGCAGCATTGTCAAGTTAAAATTCAATGTCTTGGGCAAGCTTCCTCATCGTCAACGGGCGCTGGTTTGGACAAAATATCAGCGCTCGGTTGTTTATTTTTCAGCATTACCGGGCGTTATGGCAGAAGATCCTAGGGGTAAAAATCGCCCAGCGCCCGCTTATCTTGAGCCTTGTTATGATGGTCACCTGCCAACAATGATGAGGTTTGTCAGTTGGTTTGACATCTAATTTGATCAGTTGAAATATCATACAGTTCAAAATTAGTCCACTAAAATGATTCACAATCTACATTTATATATATTACCATTGTTCATTAACGCATCAAATTAAATGATGTTTCTTTTATCGGAACAGCATTCCATGTAACGCTTCAGAGCATAACATTTCAAGAGGGTGCCACAATGAGAAAGCATAATGTTGCCGTTCTGTTAAAACCTTGTATCTTCATCTGGCCCTTCAGCATGTATTGGGCAGTCTGCTCTAAACATGTTTTAAGGACCAAAAAGGAATACTTCCTATGTATAACCATTGGGCAGATTTACCTTAAAAGCCTACATGCTGAAGGCAGGAACAACGTACAGGGTTTTGCCAGAACAGGGACAATAAGGGCAAACTATTTAAATTTGCACACAGACCTGTGGCAGTTAAGGGGGGACTCAAGGAAGTCACTTTTTGAGTTTTGTGAATGCTGTAATTATTAAACTATTAATCAAATGCATATAAAAGTATACATTTTTGGAAGGGATTTGGGTCAGAGAATCCATTTTTTGGCATCAATTTTTGGCATCAATTTTTGGCATTTTTTACAAACAATTTTTTTTGACAGCTTGTCCCAATTTGGGTCAAAAAAGTTAATTTTGTGATTTTCTCAAAAATTCAACATTTGTGGTCAAAATTGACACCAAATTTGGATTCTCTGATCTATTTCCTTTCCAAAAATGTATACTTTTATATGCATTTGATTAATAGTTACAGTACTTGCAAAAATCAAAAAATCAAATCAAACACTTCCTTGAGCCCCCCCCCCCCCCCCCCCCCCCCCCCCTTAAGGGCAGTGTAAACTCAGCACTTGTTTCAAAATCTGAATATCACATTTCTCTTTTATTTAAAACTTGTATATGTATTCTATCATTCCCATCATAAGTTACTTGTCGGAAACGATCATTTCCTGTTCCGTTAGGTGATTTATTTAATTTTTCTTTCTTTTTTACGATAATCAATATTAGAAACAATTATCAATTTATTTATTTTTAGTAATGCTGTCTGAAAAATTTGTGTCAAAAAAAGGACAAAGGTTGATTGGGAAACTATGTTATACAAGATAAACCAATTTCCTAATGACACAACCTAAAGAAGATTTCTTGATGTACCCCATCATGCTTGGCGCCCCTACAGTACCAGCAGGGCTTATCACCAAAACAAATAGTGCCATACATGTGTTAAAGAAATTAAAGCTGGAGGTCGTCTGACCTCTACCATAGTAATACATGGTGCAAATAGGGTAAACTTGGCCACAAATATGAACGAAGTTGAATCCCAACTAAAACTTGTATTTATAAAAATATAGGGTCTTTTAAGAAAATCAAGAGAGGACTGTATTAAAGACACATCAATCATATTACTTGCAACATGATTTTCTTAAAGACCCTCGTTTAACAACTTTATAAGCATTTCCTTGCACTGTAATGTCGATAGGAACCAGTAGACACTGGTGACAGAAATCAGTGGTCATGTGATGAAAATGAAGCATCCTGAGGTGCATCAAGAAATCTTCTTTGGACACAACCCATGTCAGGGAAACAGTTGGTGTGGAATATGCTAAACCATGTGGTACACTTGAACATGATCGAACATTTACTAAAGTAGTCTACATGTACATGGCAATAAACCATCTCCATTCTCGATGTAAAAAGGAATTGTTTCCATTAACACACATTTCAATTGAATTTCAGTTATTTTACGAACCTTAACCCCCTGGGGACTACCTATCTATCTATAACAGCGCTTCTGATTGGTTAATTACAAGATATACTCATTTGAATAACCAATTAAGATACAGCTTTTAAACTATTTCACCCCGATCTTTATCGGGATACAATTATTTTAACAATGTCTCTGATTGGTGCAATAAATGATGTATCCATCTTTCTGACCATTCGGTCGGTAGTTCTCAGGGGGTTAATGTGAATACAATTGTCTTTTAAATTACTACAGGATGACTCCAGAATGTATGACTACAATGTTGATGAACGAGTGCAAACATTTATTGACTACACACTGAAACAGGTAAGGTCAAAGGTGAACACTTGCCATGCGGCAGGCGTCTGCATACGACACTCTAAAATTTCACAGAATGTTTCAAAAAAGTCAAAATTATTCAATTTCATTACCATATTTTGAATCACCATGAGATATGCATTGAAATAAGTACAAATATGCCTACTATTGGTTCAGGAATCCTTGAGATAGACCTTGAAAGTTGTGAAAGGTTTCTGAATAATCTGTTTTGTATGTATGGTAAAACCAATAGCCGCGTGGAAAGTGTTAAATAACAACGAAGCAACAACAACGACAACTACATCAGCTGAGTCTATGAATTTATTTTTCTGTAGGTTTTTATTCTCAAAAAGAATAACAACAAGTATTACATTATTTGTGGTCATTTCCAATCATAATTTGATCGTTTTATCAAGGTTTCTTATGGTATACACTCGCCAATTGCAACGTGATTTCGGTTTTCATGGCGTGTTTCCTCGCTTTTAGGAGTATTTCTCTCTCTCTTAAAAATCGCCTGCGATTTCAAGGAATCAGCGTTTTTTTGTAAGAAATATTGCACTTTTTTATTTCATCATTTTAAACATTGAAATACTGATGAAGTCTACCCAAATATCAACCATTAATTAACAGTCCGGGAATTATATTAAATGTCAAGTTAAATCCTTCTATCAATTGCGAAGATGACCCACGGGGAAATACCTTTTTCAATATTGTAAATCTGTTTGACAATCTGCTTCGAACACCATCATAATGCGCTTTGCTTCAACACATGTGTGCTAGAGTCTAAACTTAGATACAATATTCTTGGTGTGTTATTTTTGCCATGTTACGCTATTGCGGTAAATTTTTGGTTTGGTACCACCAATATTGTTTTGAATTAAATACAAGAATATTTAGTTTTGTTGATCTTTATTCACTCAATTTCAATTACTTAACCTTATAACATCACTTCTTCCCAATGAATAATGGGTCTTACTCATGTGTTTTTGCTTATCTGTATGCACACTGACTTTTATGAGCTTGATTTGTGATTTGCTTATCGGCACATACTTTTGTCTTGCTCTACCCAACTTGATAAAGACTGGTATATCCAGTCGAAACGTCGACCACATCTTTCTCCCCCTTCTTTTACTCCCTCACCACACCATCATCACCTCTCCCACTCACCATATGTTGAGACTTACAGTTTTGCCTTTATTCATGTGTACATGTCAACAGTAAACATATTTTGCATACTAGTATCCAAATTGTTTACGTATACGGCCGACCGTCGGTCCCGACGTGTTCATATAACCGGGGTCAGACTGTATAGTGTCTAATGGGAAACATTTAAGCACCAGACCATTCTTTCTAGCGCTCTGACACACACAAAAAGGGCTTCAAGGAAGCGGAATCCACACACTTCGAGGAGTTCAGGAAAAAATGTGCGAAGAGTAAGGCAAGGGCTGTAAGAATACTGATGGGTAGAGTCCATCTGCAATAGCTGCCAGATGTTATCATGTGTGGTAGTCTATAGCAGACCCCTTGAAAATAAACTATAAAGTAATACAAGGCAGCTAGAGCAGATAAGATATTTTATCACTTGCATCTCAGTTATGGGAAAAGGCAATATCTACAATAGCTGCCACATGTTATGTATTTTAAAGGGTGTTTTAAGATAAGCCCTTGTGAAGGAAGACACATTCTAACCAATGGCAGCCATTGAAAATAAGACTTTGTTGCTCTAAACCCTGAACATTCATCAATCATGTGTCAACATACAGGAGGTGTTTTGTGCTCACGCGTATTGTCCTGGTAAGTCATCTCCAAGCACAGGACTTGGTCAACTTGTGGTCATCATTGCTGAGCGATGGACAAACAACGACAATATTGATTTGGTCGCAGCACTCAAATAGCAGTTGTCTGCGTCTTTAACAGCTATGGTGACATAATAATATATACAACTCATTACCCAAATCTGAATAAATTGTCTCTTTTCAGGCGAAGGGATACCAGACCAACCATCTTATCATGACAATGGGGTCGGATTTCCAATATGAAAATGCCAATCCATGGTATAAGAACCTGGATAAGCTCATCAAGTATGTCAATGCAAAGGTCAGTGTCAATGTTGGCTTGCAGCTTTCATCATGTCATTTATTTAGACTGCAAACTAGCACATATAATCACCGTGCTATGATAACTACCTAACTCACTTCATCCAAATTTCGCTCACCGGTCGATAAAAAGACATTCTGCCTAAGTCACTTTTATCCATTACGTAGTAGCCCTGAACAGTGGCACTGTTAGAGGTTCAATTATCTCTAAAACAGGCGTTTTTGTCCAAAACAATGTTTAGTTCAAAACTTTAAAAAATGAGTTGGGTAGTTATCGTAGCAGGGTGACAATATGGCTCATACGTATAAGTGACTATAGTACAGAGAAGCTGCGTCGGCATTAAATAATATCAATAATATGGAGTCAAAAGTTAAAAATGCCGTGATTATAAAGTATTTATTGAACGTATCCTTATAGTATAGACGACATAGTAATATTGTACATCAGTGATGTACAGGGAAGTCCTAGAATGATTTATACCATGTTTGAAAAATATAAAAACGCCATTGCAGTCCAAATCGAATACCTGCAGTATGATGATGGAACATATTTCCTACTCACTCATTTTGTTTCTTCAAGATAACTTTATTCATTTCGATGGGGTACGACATATTAGTGAACATGGTGAAAACCTGTTTTTCACTTTCAGCATATTTCAATTGATAAAACTCATAAAGACTGGCACTTAGAAAGTATAGTATGCCTCACTCAAGTAGAACAATTCCCTCACAGTCACACCATTCAAATATTGCTTCATTAAACATCACAAAAAGGCGATATCGATTAACTTTTGTAGTGGGAATTAAAAGAGGACACAGCAAATTACCTGCATATGATTTAGGTGAATTGCCATTAGGGTTAAAACCATTTGGTCTAATACCCATGTAGTCTAATACCAATTGGTCTAAGACCAGTTGGGCTAAATGTCAGTTGGTCTAACCTCCAATTGGTCTAATTACCATTTAGTCTAATAACCATTTTGTCTAAAACCCAGTTGGTCTAATGCCAATTGGTCTAATGTGATATAATTTTCACTCGGTCTAATATCCGTTTGGTCTAATATCCGTTTGGTCTAATATCCATTTGGTCTAATACCCATTTGGTCTAATACCCATTTAGTATAATACATTAGACCAAATAGGTTTAGACCATATGGCAATAGACCATGATTTAGACTGAGCTTTGTGCCAAACATTGTCAATAATTTGATGAGTTTCAAAACGGGTAATTTTGTTCAAATTTGGAATCCACCATTTTTAACAAAAGAATCCATAATTTCTGCCAGAAATGTCAGATTTTCAAAATTCAAAATTCCCATGAAAGCTAAATATATGAAGATGTTATAATCATAATTAGCACTCTGACCAATGACAATGGCATTCATAGCTAAATGAATGCACCTTTCCTGGTATAAATCATTCTAGGACACCATGTTTAGGCACCCATGGAAAGAGAACTGAGATCAGTGCAAATATTTTCATGAATATAGAGATATGTGCCAAGGGGGGGGGGGGGGGACACTCAATTTTTTATTGGGTAGGGGTGTGCCGTACAGGGTCTCAAATAGGGGGGCTACAGAACTGAACTGAGTGGATTTTATGACGAAAAATAGGGTCTTAGGAACTGATTTTTTAAAAAAAGTAGGTCTTGAGAACTGGCCTATAGTTCAATTTTGATTAGCAAGAATGCACATTTTTGATTTTGTTGTTGTTTTAGAACGCAAAATTTTCGAAGAATTATTGCTTTGGAACGCAAAATTTCGCAATTTTTGAATTTTCAATCAAATTGGGGTCTTAAGAACTGATGCAGGCTCAAAAAGGGGGTCATAAGAGCTAGCAGCAGAGGGTGAAATAGGGGGTCTTCAGCGTGGCACATACCTATACCCTTTCCAATGTCAGTGCCCCCCCCCCCCCCCGGATATTTGCATTGGATCCAGTTCAAATTGTATGGGTGCTTGTACATATGGGGATGCAAAATATTACTTAGGCGTGAATCGTATAAGTCTTACGTACAAGTCACATGAGCCGTTCGTACTAGGTTCGCAGTGTGTTCCTACGGTTATTAAAGTTTTGAGGTCTGTTAAAAATATGTTTTTATTACGCTTTGTTGCGGTAACAATTTGTATGACATTTTGATCTAAATATTACAATAAAATTACACATGCTTAACAAATCTGGCATGACCTGTGCCCCTGAGGCCTCTCAAATGAATTTTGCAAACACTGTACCATCCAATACTGTGATGAAGTATACTTTTAGGAAATATAGCGTGTTTCTACTGGGCAACTTAACGGTAATTAACTATACCAACCGGCCTTTTCGGCCAGTAGAAACAGTCAAATAACGCTAAGTTTTCTAACGGCAAAAACCTGCAAAAAGCAGGTTTGTTAACTATAATTACCGCTGACTTGCCCAGTAGAAACAGCAACCCGATAAATCTTACCGCTAAATAAGTTCTCATGACCCGGAGGTACGTACTTTTAAAAACATGTTTTACAATGTAAAGAAAATTGGTCTGACGTGCAGGTAAACTTACCGGTAAGTTTTCGCAAGTGGAAACGGGGGTGATTCAAATATATAACGGACCTTTATTTCAAATAGCGTTGACTTTTCAGTGCCTCAATAGAAACACAATCATAGAAGCTATGTTATGTTACTCATCTGCTGACTTTTAAATTGTTTTTTGAAAAGCTATATTTCTTATGTTTCTACAGTAATTAAAATGTAGTCCCTATAATTCTCTGTGTATTTCTTCCACAGGAATCTGAAACAGGCATTCATCTCCTATACTCCACCCCATCGTGCTACTTATACAACCTAAACCAAGCCGACAATGTGTGGAGCACAAAGAGGGAGGATTTCTTCCCCTATGCAGACTGGCCTAATGCTTTCTGGACAGGATATTTTGTAAGCAGAGCAGCATTCAAGGGCTATGAAAGGCTGTCTAATAACTTCTTGCAGGTCAGTCAGCCCTTCATCATGTATAAAGTAAAACTGCCCAATTGTAATACATATGAAGTTGCTTTATATATATGTTCAGGGAGCAAGAGCACTATAACAAGGCTTTGACAGATGTGTTTTTGGCCCTTGAACTTGATAATATCATTAACCACAAGTTTTGTTTTGGAACATTGCTACGGTTACTTATCCTATTACGGTCATACTTCTACAGCGAATAACATTTCATATTATGGTATCCATTTCTATAGGTTTGTAAGCAGTTTGAAGCGACAGTAGGACAGATGTCTCACCAGGATGCCAATGCAGAGTCAGAGACACTCCGTAAGTGTATACACGTAACACAAACAGTTCATGTCCAGGTGCAGTGATGTTAGCTACTGTAAAAGGGGAATTTTTTGTACTACATTTATCGCGAAAATGGACGCCCTAAAATGCTAAAGCCGCCCAATGGACACCCTTGTTCACAATTTGAACCCAAAAAGGTGGGTATATGCTATGTCAAAAAACACTGTTTAGTGCGCAACATTTTAAATTTGGACCAATTTTTATTTATAATAATTCGGAGCTCACAGCTTCCGATGCGGTCAATTTACACAGGAACTTGGACGCTCCGCTCGCGCTGCTCACTCCCCTTTATTTTGGTCCCACTTTGGACACCCATCTTTCAAATCCTGGCTAAGGCCCTGATGGTAAGCCTACATATAAAGCTTTCATGGACTTTGAAAGGCATTTGACACAGCATGGAGGAGCTTAAAAGTACACCAAACAGTACACGCTGTCCAAAGTTGAAGTAAATGAACTATAGATATATAGGTATTGTGGTAAACTCTACATTAAATCTTCTCACATTTGTCTGATTTCAGGGCGAGCAATGGCAGTTGCACAACATCATGATGCAGTGACGTAAGACATTTCTTTTGTTGTTAAAGTTACTAATTATTATTTAACACTAAGGCTATATTAAAAAATCTTTTGTCTCAAAGCTCTTCAGTTTTTTAAAACCTAATGCGGAATGCGTTTTTTTTTTAAATATAAAATATTGAAATCCTTGTAAAAGGGACCTTTTGTAATCAATGAAAATCTGATAAATTGGTGAAAAAAAAAGAATTAAAAAAAAAAAGATTATTTTTTCTTCTAACGCGCATCAATTAACTAACGCGCGCGGGAGTTTTGAAACAAATGATTTATTTTAATATGTGACCAGTCGCGTCAAAAAGGACATGTTGTCGGCAAACACAGTTTTGAGATAGAGGCCAATATATTTGGTGAAATTAAAAGAAAATAATAGAAAAAAATATGCTTCTTCAACACATATCTTGTGATTTAAAAATCCAATCACCTTCAACATGGTATCATTTTCAAGCCTAAAATGTGTTCTTTCAAGTCATGACAATAACTCAGAATTGACTAATGTCACCAACTTGTCCATTTTGATGTGACGGGTCACATATAGCCGTATGTTAATGTGAATAAATAAATGAGGAAATAATATTTTGTAATAAATTCTCAACATGTGTATCATGTGCATTGCATGAAACACGTGCATGATAATTTTGGGTGCACCCCTCTTTGAGCTGTGTGTGTGTGTGTTGTTCGTTCATTTTCTATCCAGATAATAGTAAGTAAGCTTACATTCGGGGAAGCTTCCTGGCAGCAACTCGCTTGGCTTTCTTCAGTCTTAATAACATATTGAAGGCTGTGCTATTGAGTCTTACCACCTCCTTGGACAGGCGGTGGTAGGCTTGCAAATACTCAATACTGGGTTAAAATGGCTGGTATTTAGTGGCATACTCTGTTCGAGGTGATATGAGCTGTATCCTGACATCGGTGTTTTCCCATACTGCTATTTAGGAGTTAATGACTGCATATCAATTGATTGTGGACAGTCGTAGCATTTTAGTTTGGTACCGAGGAAAGGTCTGATGAATTTTCACAAAACCCGTTAAATCAACTGATTCAGAGTCATGAATTAAACCTCATTCATATGTAATAAAAAAAATGTAATGTGCTTTAAAACATCACAAATTATTGCTTTTATCGTCATATATTTACACTTTGTGATTTAATCGAACAGCCCGTTAAGTCGTCGTCTGGTCTGGCGTTTTTTTGTTTTTGTTTTTTTCCTTCAAAATGTTGGGAAATATCCCCCGAATCAGAAATTTGAGGGGGGAGGGGGGGGGAGGCGCATTCTCAAAACTGGCATGCAAAAACAAAACAAGTTTATTGTTTTGATTTGGTAATTTTAGCACAATTTTCAAATATCTCACAAATTTTACACAATTTCAAAATAGATAAATTTAAAAAAACAAGTTTTTGGAAAATTAAAAAAAGAATGGTTGGTCTGGTCTGTAGAACAGGTTTGTTTTTTCATGGCCTAAGTAAACTGTATTTGCCAACAAATCACCAGCAGTTGAACGTGCAATTAGCAACACACAAGTAACTGAATCTTGGTAGCTTGGTCATTCTGACTAAACACGCACTATGTGGAAATCAATGATGCGCATAATTTTGACCACTTTTACGCCTACAGATGCCAAATAAGGTTTGCATGCCGGTCATACTGTTGTTTTCCAATTACCCAGTGCCCACGTACAGCATTAACCCTAACCCTGCCAGTCATTTTTTTCCAAAAAATATCCCCACAGCGAAAAGTGCACCCAAATATCGCTGCGACCCCCTCCCCCCTTCCCAGTTTTTAGAACCACGGACCTCCGGCACACAGGGCTTTGGATGTTCCAGTACACCACGGGTCTCAAGGCTACTTGGCACAGTATACTGCGCAAAGTATATAGGCTAGAAAAAGTGACCCCAAATATTGCCGTGACCCCTCCCCCCCCACTGGATTTGAACCTTGGACCTCCGGCACATGGGGCTTTGGATTTTCCAGTATTTTCCAGTGTTCTGCACCAATTATATAGGCTGGGGCCAGAATTTCTTCGAAACACTTCCACGCCGGGTAATACAAGCATGCTGATGCTGGCTCATTGGATTCTGTTGGATTAGGGTTAATGAATCACACACATTTGATTGGGGTATATCTGACATACATATTCATGAGGTTATGAATTCATGTAAGAACATCTGGTCCTAAAATGTTTATTGTTGAATTCTTTATAGGGGAACAGCCAAGCAACATGTGAATAATGATTACACAAAACGACTTGCAGAAGGTACAAAGAATTGTCAGGTAAGTCTTTGCGGTTATTAGTTTACCATTATACAAAACAGATTTTTTCAGAAACTTTCCCTAATTTTCAAAGTCTATCCCGAGGATTACTGAACCAATACTAGACATGTTTGTACTTATTTTTAATGTATTTCTTGTGGTGATTCTAAATATGTTAATGACATTCAATAATGTTGACATTTTGAAACATTTTGTGACATTTTGGAATTTCGTTTGCCGATGCCTGCCATGTGGACAGTGTTACATACAGGTGTCCCGGAATGATTGGTGTCCCGGAATGATTGGTACTGTGTTTAAACAAATATTATAAATATAAAAACAATATTATAGTCCAAATCTAATACTGTAAAAGTGGAAATGTTCGCGAGTGTAAATGTTCGCGCATTGCACATTTTGAACAATTTTGCTTGTTTTTATTTTCGCGATTTTGAGCTTCCATACATAGACCTACATACAAAATGAATATATTCCCGCGTTTTAATTTTCGTGCTTGCTGATTTGAGCGCGAAAAGCGCGAAAATAAATGTAGCGCGAACATTTCCACTTTTACGATACCTGCAATTAAAAGGGGAACATGTTTCCTAGTTACTCTGTCAATTTCATCGAGATATCTTTATTCGTTCCAATATGGCACGATTGCAATTGATAAAACTCACACCAAAATTTCAAAACTGCCGCTGGTATAAATCATTCAGGCAGAATAATTCCCTCACACTATTTAACTTCATAAAACACCACAAACACTTGATATATATTAATTTTGTAGTAACAATTATTAAGCATAAAAGTGTGCATTATATGTTAGAAAAATAACTATCGAGCCCAACTTTTGTAATTATATAGAACAAAACACCACACTTATAACAAAAACAAATAAAAACCGCAATCTCTCAACATGCACTTTTTAAAATTTGTGGCGATCGAAAGTCCCAGTGTCGATGATGTCATAGTTATACAATGCACATGCGCAAATTTGAGCACCTATACCCATGACAACATCGACACCATGCAGGACTTTCGATCGCCAGGAATGTTAAAAATTGCATGTTGAGTGATGGCAGTTTTTATTCAGTCTTGTGACTAGTATGGTGTTTTGTTTTATATAATTACGTAATTTCGGCTCGATAATTATTTTTCTAACAAATAATGCTCAATGTTGTGCTTGCGGGACCCTTCCTTTAAACATTTGAATACAATATTAAGCATTTTAATTTTCCACCTATTACTTTTTGCCCAATGAAGTAAATTCATCATATTATTGATTGGTGTTCTGATATCACGTGACTTTATCTTTTATTCTCTACAGAGTTTGGTTGGTGCTGCGGCCAAGACTTTCCTACCTAAGAATGCGTCCATTATCCCACCGGACATAGCGTTCTGTAATCATCTCAATATCAGCATCTGTCCACACACAGAAAATGCACAATCGGTAAGTTGCTTACAATAATGTGTTTTATCTAGATCAAACAGTCAGAAGTAGCAATGTATTGAGCATTTGCAACACCAGTTACAAGTCAATTATTCTCAAATAAAGTTTTGATTTGTAACAACCACATCAGTCAGGAGTCGTTGATGTAAAGTTAGGCATTTGTAACAACTACACCAGTTTAAAGGGGCGTGTACATCTCAAGTGTTTGTCCTGGACAAAAGTCACATGACTCCCTATGTATCTGAGTCTCCGTGTTTCCAAGTAATAATACCCATGGTGCAATAGATTCGCCGCGAATTTTAATCGATCAAACGTAATGGTGAAATTTATTTACGAACGAAATAGGTGTCTAGAATCGTTTCAAAAAATAGTGTTATGCATTATAATGAAATCAGAATTACAATCTCCTTCAGCATAAAATCAACTTTTGGGCGATAACCCATGTTAAAAATGCACACCAATCGAAATATAAAGCATTTTAGCCTCCGATTTAAGAGATATTTGTATTTTGAACTCTATGTAATGCTTTTCTTCATAATGTTTATGTATAGCCTTCATTAGCTCAATCGTCAAAGCGCCGGCTTTACAATCATGAGGTCAGTGGTTCGAGTCCAGGGGATGGGGTTTTTCTTTTCTGTTTTGTTTTGTTATTACACTGTTTGTTTTTATAAATTGACAGGACTGCTTATCGTTCGCTATATTTATTGAATGTTAAATATGATACTTTTTTTCTTTTGCAATTTCACTGCGAATATAAAATAAATATAATTGTGTTTACTACTCCGTAGGCCTACATTGAATGGCCCTAGCTAGTCTATGAACATGATCTGCAAAGGCCAATTGTTATGTAAATAAGAAGCCAGTCGGCTTATGTCCTTGAATCGATTTTCCTATTTCCTACACTACCGATATTTGTAATTTGCTTCACAATTCAGAAAAGAGAGTTGTATCTTCAAAAGTACATTACGCGGTTCACGGCTTTCACGGCCTGATTTGGGCGACAGTTTTGGCATGGATTTGATACCGTGCTGAACTCATCATGCTCATTGCTGCGAAAGCGTAATTATAAAATGCTGGCGTAACGTTTTAATGGAACTATTTTGAATTCGTGAAAATTATCAGATTTGCCTAAATTGACAATTTTTGCAACCAAGCTTAATTGCTTTAGGATCACGTGAGCATAAAATAAATAAAAATGTTAGACTTGACTTGAGTGTCATATCGACTATAATCTAATTGAACGCAACTATACAGATATAGTGCTCATTATGGTTATTTCGATATAACTAAAATAAAATGATACGAGTTGTTCGGAATTTTATTTTATTTAAACCTTGACTGTAAATAAAACAGATACAAGTCACTGCCCGGGTCGATGACCTTTTCGGACCTTTTATTCACAATTTCATGGTTTCTTAAATGAGAAAACATTATACACATTTTGAACAAATAAAATTATATGCGAGGATAGGCCTATTCGTTTGTGTTAATTTTCCACAAGAACAAATGAATTAGATGTTGTCCATATTATTGGTCTAATACATACATCACCTGATAATTTACAATGTACATGTATATCCCGCTGCATATAGTTTGCAATAGTGAACATTATTTTCATGACGTCAGTTTTCAGCAATGTCAAACATGTCAAAAGTAAAGGTATTTTTCCCCCGAGATTGACTACAGTTCTCTTGTGTCAATTTCAATGGTACAAAGATCAGGAAAAATTGTAGGTTACGCTATTGTTCCTTTTTTGCCAACTACCTTTTCTATTATATAAGCCAGTTTTAACACTTTCCACGTGGCAGGCGTCAGACGACATTCTAAAATGTCTCAAACTGTTGTCAAAATTGTTAAATTTCATAACCATACTTGGAATCAGCATGTGAAATGCATTGAAATAAATACAAACATGCCTCGTATTGGTTCAGTAATCCTTGAGATAGATTGGGAAAGATTTCTGAACATCTGTTTTTATATGGTAAAACCAATAGCCGCGTGGAAAGTGTTACGCAATATTCCGTAATTGTAGCTTTGAATCTCAGCTACAAGTATATTGATATCAGTACCATATGTTCAGTGAAAACCAAATTTCCATTTAGTGTGAATTTCTGTGAAATAAGGTCAAATATAACCGGTCTAAATTTCAGATATCTCTTTCACTTCACAGACTGCAAACAATAGAATTTGATATTAAATTGCATTTTGAGGTCAAGACAACCATTAAGCTTTACCCTATAAGAAATACTGCAAAAGTAGTTTGTTTTTGAACTGAGATATATCAATTACAGGACTAACTGAAGATGATTCAAGTCTCTTCACGAATTGATTTTCTGTACGGTTGACTATCTGATTGGTTATTCTGAAGGTTGCACACACAGAAACTCATAAAGATTCTAAAGATTTAACATAAGAGGCATCACTATGACATACATTTTACAATGAATGTGACCGATTAGAAATATTCCAGATATGCTAAAAGAGTTCATATTACTTTAGTATGCTATCTGCAAGTACAAAACCTTTAACTCTTGCAATATGATCGTTCCATATTATATTTAGATATAATCCAACAGTAATTCCATTTTCTGTGTTGAAATCGCAGTCTTAGATCTATCGATACAATACGGAGAAAAACAGCAAAAACATGACTGTATACATTTTGAGGGTAATTTTCCGTTTTCGCTGTCCAAAATCTCTCTCTCGTCTTGACCACATCATACCACAGGTGAAACAGATATTTTATTTGTACTGTGAAACACTGTGAGACTTAAAGGCATATTATGTGATCTTTTCCAAGTAGCGCCCTCTATCATTGATTTTACTATGAAACCAGATTTTCTTGCAGATTTGCATTTTTGATCATAAATCATAAAGATCTTCTAAGTTACAGATCGATACGATTTCTAATTACTTCAAAATCATGCATGGTTTGAAAATAGATTGTACCGAGCGGTACAATCTTTTTTATTTTAAATTTTACTCTAAATTCACTCTAAAACTATGATTTTGAGGTTATTAGGAATCGTATCACTCTGTACCTTGGAATATATTCATGATTTATGATCAGAAAAGTAAATCTGCAAGAAAATCTGCTTCTAATTTTTCCAGGATTGAGGGCGTCCCCTGGAAAAGATCACAGGTGGGTATGCCGACTAGTTTTATGTTTAAACTCAACATTATAAACATGATAAAGGCGACCGTCGTAGCGGGTGCGCCAGCAAGTGGCTCAATAAGTTGTAAAATAAGTTTTTAACATTAACAATTTCTGAGGCCCCATGAGCTATAAAATGTTTGATTGTATAACTCAAAACAATACACATTGAAATCACTTTCAAACATGGTAAACACGTGCTCATTCTTCAGATTCCATTCATGTGGGTTTTTGCAAAAGAAAATGTCAACACTTCAGTGTTAGGCTAACATTACATAAATGAAACGTATTCCAAAGTGTTCAGAAAACATAAGTCAAATGCGCAAAATTGTCTGTTTCCAATTTGGTGCATTTATTCATACACAGGCTGTCACAAAATGATATATACCCATCGATGCCCAAATTTGAAATACCAGGGTTTGAGTAAAAACTAAGAATGTATCGCCATTTTATATGTTCATTCTGTTTTGAGACAAAATCGCAACTTAACAGTGGACTAACCACACACCGTTGCTTCAATTGCTTGACAAATCTACCACTGTTTATTATATGGAAGTGACTATACGACCTATCATCGGGTAGCCAATTGCTTCACCAGACTATACAACCTATGGTACCAGACTGTACAACCTATAGTTAGGGTAAGGGTAATGGTTAGGTAGGGTTATGGTCAGGGTAAGGGTAAGGGTAAGGGTAAAGGTAAGGGTAAGGGTTAGGGTTATAGGGTTAGGGTTAGGGTTAGCCTTTGGTTAGTTAGGGTTAGGGTTGGGTAAGGTAGGGTTAGGCCAAGAAAAATAAATTGTTTGTTTGTCCACGTCCGACCGACCGTGTACCTGTGGTGCCGACCGTATTTTTTTTCTTTCTTTTCGATTATTTTTTTAAAACAACATTTTTAGCAATTTGAACGGCCAAACGGACCGTTTTATTCCTGATTTCGTATGACATATTCAATCTGGTCTTTATAACACCATCCCCCAATGCGCAATCTCGTGTAACATGATGTTTATTGCGTGAACTTGGCACCCGCGGGGACTATTAAAAGGACTTAATGAAAATTGTTCGCACGTGCAAGTGATGTCATTTTTTATACTGTAAGAAAATATGAAGAAATCTAGTTATTTGTTCCCAAAATGTTGCTCAACGGCATGAATATTAATTTCAACATAGTATAAAAAGTTGGGGTAGTTAGTACAGGAAAAATAGGTTTAGTAATACTCTCACGTTTATATTTCTAACAAAACTTCAACACAACGTTCTTTCGCTTTCTGTAATAATGGCGGCGACCTCAGGCCCGTAACTAGGGGGGGGGGGCGGGGGGGGGGGGGGCGGAATCTGAAAAAGTCCTTTTTTTTGTACCAATGTACCTTTTTTTGTACCAATGTACCTTTTTTTTGTACCAATGTACCTTTTTTTGGTACCAATGTACCTTTTTTGGGTACCAATGTACCTTTTTTTGTTACTAATGTACCTTTTTTTGTGAAAACGCCCCCCACCTACCCCAATTTTCCGAAAAACACCCCATTTCCCATTTTGAAAAGCGTTTTTTCGGGCCGTTTGGGACTAAAACATGTCCTAACTTTTATTGTCAAAGCGATGTGTTTTGTGTTTGGACACAGTATCCATGCCGAATTTAAATTCCCAAATACAATATCCGTATAAAAAACCCCAAGATCTTTTAACACTCCCGACCCTACCTTTTGTTGGCCTTAGGGTTAGGGTAAGAGTTAGAGTTAGGGTTGGGGTTAGGATTAGGGTAAGGGTTGCTGCTGGATCATCGGCTGTATAGCTTTTCACGAAATAGCTGCACGGTCATTTGTATATAGCTTTTGCCTATAGCAGCTTGGATTATATTATATTGAGATCAAATTCAAACATCCTTTTCGAGCCGCGAAATCCGTGAACCGTCCTAGCTGAGTTTTAAATATATTACTCAGAAACTACAAATGGTGGTGTATTTATTTCAATAATAATAATACAGGCACATTGATTTGTATTACATAACGGCTGGCATTTACTTTACAAGTTTAGCTCAATCGATAATAACACACAACGAGTTTCTATTGTATTGGCCTGTTGCATGAGTAGGACAGTGCGGTGGTATACCGCGGTACATGTCACCTTTCATGATGCCATGCACACTAACCAGTCAGTGGAAAATTAAAATGAAATCGTAAATAATTCCACATTCCAAAATAAACTATAATGGAACAATAATGAATGATTATACGAAATGATGAATAATATCGAAAACTAATTTAAAAAAATGTATATAAACGATTAAAATAAAATGTCAAGCCGTGATAGGATTCGAACCCACGACCTCCGGATTACTAGTCCAATGCTCTACCGCTGAGCCAACCATGCGCTATGAGAACTCGATAACAAACAAAAGTAATATGGTTCAACATACCACTCTTCTATAAATTAGATGTTTTAAAATGCTTTATATTTCTTAATCTTTGCAGTTTCAAGATAGTTTCTCGCTCAAAAGTTGTTTATTTACTGTTAAAGAATGTAATTCTGATTTAAATGTAACGAATAACACTACTTTTTGAAACAATTCTAGATATATTATATTTCGTTCGTACAGCATTTTGTCGATTTATGTGCACATCTTTTACGACTAAGAATTGCATCATGGGCTTTTTGCCGGGCACGCCAGGACTTGGGAGCGAAGCGAGTCATGTGATTTTTGTCCAGGACAAACACTTGAGATGTACACGCCCCTTTAAGGAGTCGTTGATGTAAAGTTAGGCATTTGTAACAACTACACCAGTTAATTAAATAGTCGTTGATGTAAAGTTAGGCATTTGTAACAACTACACCAGTTTAAGGAGTCGTTGATGTAAAGTTAGGCATTTGTAACAACTACACCAGTTAATTAAATAGTCGTTGATGTAAAGTTAGGCATTTGTAACAACTACACCAGTTTAAGGAGTCGTTGATGTAAAGTTAGGCATTTGTAACAACTACACCAGTTAATTAAATAGTCGTTGATGTAAAGTTAGGCATTTGTAACAACTACACCAGTTTAAGGAGTCGTTGATGTAAAGTTAGGCATTTGTAACAACTACACCAGTTTAAGGAGTCGTTGATGTAAAGTTAGGCATTTGTAACAACTACACCAGTTAATTAAATAGTCGTTGATGTAAAGTTAGGCATTTGTAACAACTACACCAGTTTAAGGAGTCGTTGATGTAAAGTTAGGTATTTGTAACAGCTACACCCAGTCAATTAAATAGTCGTTGATGTAAAGTAAGGCATTTGTAATAGCTACACCAGACAATTAAATAGTCGTTGATGTAAAGTTAGGCATTTGTAATAGCTACACCAGTCAATTAAATAGTCGTTGATGTAAAGTTAGGCATTTGTAACAGCTACACCAGTCAGGAGTTGTTGATGTAAAGTTAGGTATTTGTAACAGTAACACCAGTCAATTAAATAGTCGGGAGTAATTCTGTTATACCCTTCACAGAGGTATTCATAGTGCATGAATTTAGGTATTTCTAATAGCCACTCCAGTTATGAGTCGTTGTTGTAAAGTTAGGCATTTGTAACAATTACATCAGGTATGGTGCTGTCACACTGGGTAGCCCTTTCCTGTTTAATAGAAAAACAAACATTGTTTTTTATTTGTCACCGGGTCCATACCGTTCTAAACCGGGTCCTCACCAGCCGGGCTCACCGTCCTCATACAGTTGTAGCTTACCATTCTCACCGTGTCCTCACCGGATGCATACCACCTCCTCACGGGGTCCTCCCCAGCCGAAAGTCTGGGTACTGGCTGAACCGCCTTGATGTCGTCATTGAACCGCCCTTATAAGCTAAGCATTCAACCTCTCCGCTTCACTCGCATTCCGGACTTCGTACGAGCAACATGTATGCATTTGTTATAGAGATACCGTGAGATAACATCATATTCTGCTTATTTGGGTAGCAGTCACTCTAGGTAGCAATTGACCACCGCCCTGCGAAACGGGTGCGCCGTCCATACACCTTCTCATACCAGGCTCTCACCGTTCGCCACCGCTTTTACTCGTCAGGCAGGAGTTTTGAGCATGCTCAAAACTTCTGCCGGGCGCAGATGGCCAGCAAAGTCCCCTGAAAGTGTTCAACGGATGGGAAAGGCCCACCGTGTGTGCTGCCGTCACCATGAAATTGTTCACATTGTGGCGAATGGGGAGCCCACACGGCTTTGTGTGACAGCTGAATCAGGAGTTGTTAATGTAAAGTTAGGCATTTGTAACAGCCACACTAGTCAATAATAATTGATGTAAAGTTAGTATTTTGTAATAGCCACACCAGTCAGGGCGTGTTAATGATAAGTTATGCATTTGTAACCAGTATCACATTTATAACAACAATGCTCAAAATATAGTTAAGCGTTCAATGCAACCTAGTCAAAAGGAACAATTCCCAGATAATACGTTGTCAGAAAAATCTCGCTAACCTCATACATTGTTTGTTTACCTAGCTGCCATCATGATGTGTTGTTGTTTATTTTTACACACAGTTCACAATCACGGTGTACAACCCGTTGGCCAGACACGTGAATAGCTTTGTCCGTGTTCCTGTCAACTCGCATTCATATCACGTGAAAACACCGACGGGACGACCAATGCCAAGTCAGGTAGAATGATGGTTATTTTGTCAGGACTCTTTTATTCTTCTGTGTAATGCATTCTGATGGTGGCAATAAGTGCTTCTAGTTGCGACAGATGACCTGTCAGCCATTTTGTATGCAAAACTTTGAAATAGTGTACTTCAGGTCCGAGGCAGGCATCAATTAGGCACAAAAAACCCAAATGTGTTGCCCTCAGCGACCGACTCTAAAATCTCAAAAATCAGGGTCGCAATTTGTTTTATTTATTTTTCTTCTAGATTTCAATTTTACCCAATTTGTCAAAATAGTACTATTTTCTGCTTGAAATGAATAAGTTTGAAAAATCACGTTCTGTAAAAAATATTTGTCAGCAAAAAAAATAGGGGGAAAAAACGAGAATCAACCGGCCGACCCTAATTGAAGATTTTGGCATTTGAGGGCAACACAACAATTTTTTTGCCTTATATGGTAGAATAAAGTGCTTCATATTTAAAGAATGACACACTTTATTCTACCCTGTGTAATTGAACCATGCCCGGGACCTAAAGTATACTTTATCCCAGGGGCATAACTAGAGGGGGGAGGGAAATGATGAACTCTATGAATATTAGCAAAACATGGTCGGTTATGCCCCCCCCCCCCCCTGATCACAGACCTGTCTCCCCTCATGCCCCCTACCCCCATATTGAAGACCCTAGTTTTGCTACTGCTTTATCCCAAAACTCTTAACAATTCTGTTTGTAACATGTTTTTCAAACCTGAAACAATCTGCATTAATCATCATCATCAGGGTATAGTTCGCTCCCTTGAGAGGAACCCCTCCCTAGAATGCCTCCACAGACTTCTGTTTCTGGCTAGTCTTGACCATGTAGTGTCCAGCTGTCTGGTAAGGTCGTCTCTCCAGCGTGTTTTGGGGTGTCCACGTTTACGGGTCCAATTTCTTGGAGTCCCCTCTGTTGCTCTTGACTGACCACCGGTTATATGCTAGCCGTGCAATTTGTCCTGCCCATCTGTGTTTCGCCATCCTGATGATATCGCTGACACCTGTCTGTTGTCGAATCCAGGTGTTACGCTTTCGGTCGCGAATCTGCATTAATATCTATGTTAATGTTGGAACCCAACATATTTATGGGGCCTAAGGGACCGTTCATTATTTATGGTGGAGGGGGGGGGGGGTTGGGTAAAATATAGTGGGGGTCATGTAACTTTCATATGTTGAAATAGGGGGGGGGGGGGGGGTTATGTAACTTTTTATTCCTAAACAGGGGGGGTTGTGTAACTTTTTTAAACTATAAAGATGGTGGTGATTGGGGTGATTTTAGAGGCTATTTTGGAGTGTAAATGCAAATTTGTTGTGCGCTTCGCGCACATTTTCTTACGACCTTTCAGCTTCAAAACATGTAGCTACTTTATGATGAGACTACTTTCGTACAGCAAATCTTTTTTGTGCACGCCCTGCTCGGACGATCTATTGGAAAAACACCTATATAATCATCAACGGTTGAAAATATTAGAGCCATGAGGTGTATAAAAACATGTTAATAGCCTAGGCCTATGTTCCAAAATCCAATTTGATTAAAAACGGTAATTTCTTGCATGCTTTTCACCTCGTCTCACTCTCAGCTCTGCACCAAAGCTCACAAGAATATTTCAAACGTTTTTGTCTGGATGTTCTAACTTTTTTTCGGGTTATAAAGACTCACAAAACACCCAAAATGTATAAATATATGACAAATGTTCCGCCTCGCTACGCTCGCAATGTAGTTATTCATTAAATTATTGGCCGTTCAGAGGGCACAACCAACGAATCCATGGGCAAAAGAAAAATACATCCCCTAAGTGTGTGACAAGTTGATTTTGAGGGGGGGGGGGTGTAAAAATCTATTGGTTAGTAGGGGGGTCATGTAATTTTCAGTTTCAGCTGTAGGGGGGGTTAGGTAATTTTGACATACGAGTTTTGAAGTTGTCCCAACCCCCCTCCACCATAAATAATGAACGGTCCCTAAATAGAGGACTGCGAGTGATTTCAATATTTTGTTGTTGCTCTGAAAAATTGGAATGTAGTTTATGATTACCTAAAAGAAGGCTATTCGAATGAGGATAAGTAATGACCTGTCATCAAGTATAAGAGTTGGGCCATGGGAAATCATAACCTGGCTGTTATGAGCGCACATCACTATAAATCTTATTAATGCTTACAGCTAGTAGTATACATGATGAAACGTAAGAGTATGGTTGCAAAATTGATAAGAAACGGTCATTTGATTTTACATCCTTACTGATTTCACAGGTTATACCAGTTACGCAGGGAACTAAAAGTGTACGTCGTGACAGGGGTAACGCGACCTTTGACCTTGTCATGCCAGTCAGTATTCCGCCGCTTGGTTACAGCACATATCAACTGGTAAAAGAAGGTGACTCAGGTATGCGATCTATTACATTAAGTTATGACTTGTTTATAGGCCCACTTCTTAAAGAAGGTGTCCACCAAGCACAACAGTGTGCATTATATGTTAGAAAAACAATTATCGAGCCCAAATTGCGTAATTATACAGAACAAAACATCATACTTGTGAAAAAACGAATAAAAACTGCCATCTCTCAACATGCAATTTTCAAAATTTGCGGCGATTGAAAGTCCCGGTGTCGATCAAGTCATAGTTATACAATGCACTTGCGCAAATTTGAGCACCAATAACCATGATGTCATCGACACCGGGACTTTCGATCGCCGCGAATTTATGAAATTGCTTGTTGATAGATGGCAGTTTTTATTCGTTTTGTTATAAGTATGATGATTTGTTCTATAACTACACAAATTGGGCCCAATAATTATATTTCTAACATATAATGCACAAAGTTGTGCTTGTGGGACATCTCCTTAAATGATTTGATATAGTATGTCACATAATATTGGACCATATTGCCATGCTGTACGGAGACATGATAATTATAAATGTGAGCCTATTTATCAGATCATTATATATTGTTAGGTCACATGAAATCAAACCCAATTGAGATGCTATGGTAAGACTAGCCTATTTTAAGCTTACAGGCAAAATGATTAAGCCACATGCCAAATTGATTCAAATCAAATTGGTACGCTTAGTGACACAAGCCTATTCTCTTTACATATATTTATCTGACCATGTAAGACCAGTCTGATATGAAAAGGGGGCGGTTGTTGGCAGTATGCATTTTAAGATTTTGAGGAAAGTAAAGCATGAAATAAAAAGGAATTTCTACCTAAGGCCAAACAAAGAAGAAGGTCTGTCTCAGAAGCCCGCCCGCATTGGTATGTGAAATGAGCAACAGCGCGTAGGTCTATGCGCTGGGGGCTTAACACTTTTTGTTGTTGATTTTTTGTTTGTTGATTTTTTGACTTTTTTTGATTTTTAAAAAAAAGGTTTAAACAAGTTCTCCGTAAGCTTGGATAAGCTTGCACTTAGCTTTTTTGCACAATATTTCTGAGACAGACCTTCTTATTTCTTTGTCCTAATATTTCACATAAAAGCTGAATGCATTGACCAAATGTATCGACCAAATGTATCAAGGGAGGTGTCAATATAAACCTTGCAAAATACACTTTTGCATCAAAATAAAATCTCCCCCAATTTTCATTTTGAACAACAATCTAAATCTATAGAATTATTTGGTAGAACAATTTCAGAATTGTTGTCGCGCCAAGATCCCTGTTACCTAGGGCAATGTGTGTACAGATACACACCCGAGATGATCCCCTACTCTTTACGAATGAGTCTGTGACCTTTTAACGTGCTCAGGTATTGCTCTTCCGATGCACGGGACCACTATTTCTATGTGACTTCCGAACCACGGTGCGCTAAACATGCCTACTTCAATCTGTATGGTCTGAAGGAGGAATGGGGGGCGAGGTTATTTGAAAATCGCAATTCGTATATCAATTGAAATCAACAAACACATGAATTGCGATTGACCAATTGTGAATCAAAAGCCCCCTTTTGATGTGACTCGTCACATATTGTTTCTACTTATCACATGAAGTCACTTGAAATCTGAAGTCTATACACTACACATTAATACTATCAATTTTACAGCTGTACGTCAGAGACTACATAGCAAGGACGTAAGTACCTTGACAGAGCCACACAATCCATCATCAAAGACAGATACTATCATCAAGAATCAGGTATGTCGGCTGTTTGTGTTATACCAAGTAGTATGGATTCTGTCGCTCAACTTTTGAAGTGTGGAGTCCTTTTACTCTCTTGTGTGCAATGACATTTGTTTGCATTCCACATTTTCAACATGTTCTTGTGAGTGTTGATATTTGTTTTTGATTGTACGGGTATCTAAAAAACCATCTCTATAAATTTTTTAAAAAAAAATGCTGATGATATTTTGGACAAAATAATTAGTATAACTGATCATTTCTATTTCCATGCTACAACATCGTGATCACAAGAAACCATTATTGTCTTCCCCATATTAAATGCTATCGAGTGCCACCTCTAATCTTAACCATTGTTTTATTCTCCATATCAAGTGCTGTGGGGTGCCACCCCTAAAACAAACCATTATTTTCTTCCTCATATCAAGTGCTGTGGAGTGCCACATCTAAAACAAACCATTATTTTTTGTCCCCATATTAAGTGCTGTGGGGTGCTATCCCTTAAACATCCCATATTTTTCTTCCCCATATTAGGTGCTATGGGGTGCCACCCCTAAAACAATCTCCATTATTTGCTTCCCCATATGAGACCTGTTACCACAATATGAGCGTTCCGTCGCCACTGTGTATTAGGAGATATGGTCCAATAAACATGCCAAAAATTCTTAGAAAACAAGTTGCATATCATTATAAAGCTTCTTTTCTGAGTACTTTGAATCTGGACAAGCATGAAAATAAAAATGTCCAACTTAACTCTCATTTAGTGATGACAGATCTTATATTAAGTACTATTGTTTGCTTGCCCTAAAACTTCACCAAAATTATAGATTAAGATAATTTTGTTTGATTTTGTTATTAACCACAGCTTCTAAGCCTGACATTTGATGCCACAACGGGTCTTTTGAAGTCCATGGTGGATCTACGAACCAATCTCAGCACCCCGCTGAAGCAGTCTTACCTGTGGTACAACAGCAGTTATCAACCCAGAGATACTGAAGACTACCCCACGTATTTGCAGCCTTCAGGAGCGTATATCTTCAGACCTAATTCTACTGATGCCTTCAAAGTTGCCAATGGCCCGGTGACTCTATCTGTGGTGAAGGTAATGGCTTTTAATGGAATATTTTCTGTACCGTGCATCATCAGATTTGAGTATGCATGTTTCAAGATGGTTACACTTTTAGAACACTTTTTAAATTTGTGAAGAAGATATTTCTTTTTTTATTGAATTTTGTTTACTGACTCCTCATTAAATAGGGCTCTATGGAAACTATGTTTTGTCTGAGCTTATACATTTTGGACCAAAAAGTGCCAAAAATGTTGTCCTAGTGTGTAGTTCCTACCTAGTCAACCCCGGGTGGAAAGTCATGTGGGTATTTCCATCGCAGCATATCCATATACAGTCTGCAGACAGTATCAATGACCTTTTGTGACTAATTGAGTTGTATCTAGGAATCTTTAACTGTAGGTTCAATGGAGCATGATATATGTGATGCGATCAAGCAAAATGAGTCTGAAGTCGAAAATATCACACAATTTTAGTTTCTATGTAATTTTATAGGGAAATTGAAATGCTAAATTTGGCAGAAAACCCCTATTTTAAACGGACACTGAATTCCAATGATATAAGTAATTGACAGGTATTCAAAACAATAGAAAACAAAGCATTTCTAACCCTTTGTTTGGTTATATCTTAAAATCAATATTTGTGAGTTCCGACTCATTTGGCTTGATCACATCACATATAGTTTACCTAGTTTCTATACTGTTAATGTGGAAATTTTCACTCTACATTTGTTCGCGCTTTTCGTGATAAATCAGTAAGCGCGAAAATAAAAACTTGCAAATATATTTATTTTGTATAAGGCAAAAAAAAAAAAATTGTCTCAAATGATTTGCGCGCATTTCCGAAACCGCCCGCGTAAGCTTTTTTTTCTTTCTAGTGGGGTTTTTTTTTCCAATTTTTTTTTCTTTCTTTTTTTCTTCTTTTTTTTCCTTCAATTTTTCTTTTTTTTCAATTTTCTCAAAAAAATCTTGCAAAATCCAACTTTTGGCCAAACAAATGACGATCAGATCTGAATTGAAAAAAAAAAATCAAAAAAATCCGCAGACCGCATTAGATTTTCAGTCTCTCATGTCATTTGAGACAAACCTTTTTTTTTTTGGCCTAAAGGTCTAATGTAAAAGGAAGCTCAAAATCGCAAAAATATAAAAACAATCAAAATTGTTCAAAATGTTCAATGCGCGAAAAATTACACGAGGGAAAATGTCCACGTTTACATTATTTGATTTGATTTTTGTGTAGGGTACAGTGGTCCAAGAGGTGCATCAGCAATTTCAGCCGTGGTTAACGCAAGTAGTCAGGTTGTATGAGAATAAAGAGTATGCAGAATTTGAATGGACCGTTGGACCTATACCTATCGGGTAAGTACTTACTACCGTTGCACACTATACAAACTATATTTTACGGCCATCTTGGAGTTTTAGGTGTCGGATTTCAAAATAGTACATATGAGATCTGTCACCACAAAATGAGCGTTAAGTCGCCAGTGTGCATTAGGAGATATGGTCTAATGAACATGCCAAAAAACAATACAAAACAAAGAAATTTTTGTCTTTCAATTTGATTTTTGATCAGGAATACATTGAGGAATTATGACATGTTGCATATCATTTTAAAGCTTGTTTTCTGGGCATTCTGAATCTGGATAAACCTCAGAATCTAATTTTTCCGACTTAACTCTCATTTTGTGATGACAGGTCTCATATGCCCAACCCAACAGCACCCCCATACGAGAAAATGGATTAATTATCCCAAAAAGTAAATCCAAAATATTTTATGTATACATCTAACAAGATTTTGCAGATGAAAATATGTTAAAACGCATGTGAAGTTTAGAGGTTGCATTGCTGATATAGTATGACAAATATAGAGGGGGAAAATATATTTTGATGACAAATTTGAATTTGAATTTGAAAGTTTACTACATGAAAGTTAACCCATTAAAGGGACACTACAGGGTTTCAAAACAAATAGGACACTTTTTCATGACGGTGTAATACTTGTTATAATCATTGGACCATGACCAATTTAGTCTTAATGTAAAGCCCAACTAATTATTATGATATCCTGAAAATAAGATCAATCCGATGAAAAATAAGAAAACTAGCATAATATGTGTAAACCATGTCATTTACTGGTTTGTACAATGGGATTTACATGTATAGACCAGTAAATAACATGGTTTACGTTTCAATACTTTATAATAATTATAAACATAGAAAATAATCTATCAGTCAATAGCAAAGATTAGTTTGGTAATCCATTTAATTCTGGCACAAATCAATACTGGCTAAATAATCCACAAATCAGATGCATGCATATTCTGTGCAAATTAAAAAAAGTTCACGAACCTACTGTGGATGGTTCATTAGCATGATAAGAAGTAGAACTGGCATAAATAGTAGGCGCGTTCGACATATTACTCTACTGTTACTGTGTGAATGACCATTGTACATACTACAAAATAGATTGCCTTGCCTAATAGGTCACAATTTCCTTAATTAATGATGGATTTTTCTCATCTTTTCAGGATTTTATCTTTATCAGTTGTACTTTTCAATGAAATAAAAATTGGTCATGCTTCAGTGATTTAACAAGGATTTAAACAATCATCAAAAAGTGTCCTAATTTTTTTGATACACCCTGTAAAGCCACAAATTACACAATGGTAAAAATCACCCATTGGACAATTTTTGGTTGCAAACCTTCCCTTAAAACATTTAAAAGCAGGTTACTATCAACCTGGCCTGGTTCATGTTGCCAATTATAGCAGGCATCAGTTACCAAACTTTGTTGCTGTGTTGCAACAACATTGTATAAACAAAAGCCTTCCAGCTTTGCATAAAAACATGTTACATTCGACCTATAAAACATTGGGTTTCCCGCGCCAAATCAAATGTATTTCAGCAAAGTTGCCAACGACGACATGCTTTTAGATGATTCCCCGAAGAAAGCAATTTCCGGTCTTGTTCAGGTAATTACAGGGTGGGGATGGAGCTGGGGTACTCAAGCCTAAATTTGGTTGTGATTTGCTGTTGGAAAGTGGAGCCAAAAGTTGATTAAAATGTGATGCAGCACATCAAAAAAAAAAAAAGAAAAGGGGGGGACTTTGCAAATAAAGTCAATTTTGAGTTTAGTATGTGTGCTCTCAGAGCATTTTCTAAGCTTTAAAGGAGGTGTCCCGCAAGTACAAAATTGTGCATTATATAACTATCGAGCCCAACTTTTGTAATTATATAGAATAAAACACCACACTTATATGATAAAAACAAATAAAAACCGCCATCTCTCGGCAAGCTATTTTAAAAATTTGCGGCGATCGAAAGTCCCAGTGTAGATGAAGTCATAGTTATACAATGCATGTGCGCAAATTTGAGCACAGATACCCATGACGTCATCGACACCAGGACTTTCGATCGCCATGAATTTGAAAAATTGCATGTTGAGTGATGGCAGGTTTTATTCGTTTTTGTGACTAGTATGATGTTTTGTTCTATATAATTACGTAATGTCGGCTCGATAATTATTTTTCTAACAAATAATGCTCAATGTTGTGCTTGAGGGACCCCTCCTTTAAGATTACACCAAGTTTATCAAAATTGATCAAGGCATTCAGAGTGAAAATGACTTCTAAATTCTTATGATTTTCTTTATTTTTTTCTGTCCGTTTTCATCTATATCTTGAAAAACACACAGCCGCAAAGTCTCCCCTTTTGATGTGCTGCATCACAAAGTACTGAATGCAGTATATTTTGTTTGCTTACTATTTTGTGGTTAGCAAAATTTTAACAGTTTGACAGGTTGTTAAGTTCATATTTTTGTTTTGTGTTCCTTTACTAAGGAAAGAAATTTGAACTATTTTAGTTTGTGCAATCAGGCCAAATTTTTGTTGTTGTCCTCGACCGCCCGCTCGTCATTTTAGGGCCGCTCCGATTTTTTTTTTCTTTCAGATTTTATTTTTTAAAAAATCGTATTATTTTTTTTTTTTTAAATCAGATTTTTTTTTCTTTCAGATTTTTTTTTTCAGATTTTTTTTTTTTTTTCAGATTTTTTTTCTTCTTTTTTCAGTTTTTTTTTCAGATTTTTTTTTAAACAGTTTAAATGGCATTGAATATTAAATTAAGTGTTTATAACATATATGTGCGGCTCTTAGAGTGATTTTAACTTCTTGTTGGCTGAACTTTGAGCTTCTGCTGGTAAAAGAAAATGTTAAAATTTTTTTTTAAAAATTAAAAAATCCGCCCGCCCGCCCGCCCCTCCTCTCTGAAAGCTGTGGAGGACAACATAACAATTTTTTTTTGCCTCATCTTGCTACTTAAAAAAACACAAAAATATATGTAGTTTGGAAATGTTCCCTTTTAAAACACTGTAAACGTACACATTTTTGCGCTTCATACATTTTCACACTTTTCGTGCTCCAAGCAGCTACCAGGAAAATAAAAACACACAAATATATTTATTTTGTGTACGAGTCTATGTAATTATGAACTTTCAAATCGCCAATTTTAAAACAAGCGAAATAGCTGAAAATCAGCAAAGCGCGAACATTTCCATATTTACAACGATAGGTTTTGCTTGACATACGATGTTGTACCAAATCACCCCCATGTACCAAGTCTTGATTAGTTGTGTTATTTACTCAATGCATCAATGTCCCTACTAAAACACACATGTGATGCGATCTGTGAAAACCCATCGGATGTCGCCAGATGTGAACCAGGGATTGTGGGTAAAAAAAGGGGGGAAATTTCATTTCCAATACTTTGTGTCATCATCTTTCATTAAATTTCACTTTCAAAAACTTACTTAAGTCACTTTTTAAGTAACTTTATAATGTTATTCTATTGAACTATGTATCTTTTTTTGGCCTGTTTTCATGATTTCTTGTTTTGTAGCTTTTTATGACATCATAATCATCATTCACTCATAACTGTTTTTGTAGTGATCATAGAAAAGTGATCGAAACAGTTCTGTAATCAGCACAGTTTCAGCTTTCTTATGAAATTTATATCTCCAATATGAAAACTCCCACCATGTGGCACGTTTTCACAGATCGCATCACATATTCTTTAAAAGCTTCGTGCTAAGGGCATCACAGATGTCAAAATCTTGTTCACTACAGTGCTTGTAGCTCAACGATGCAAGCAGCGAGTGTACTGATTGATGCTATGCTCTGAGCAGATAAGGAGAATGTAGGACGTGTGTGAATGTCCTATATTTTGACCTGCTATAGAAATAATGCGAATGAAACCAGACAGACCCTGAAGGGCAAGGGGGGGGCGAGCGATGATGGAATGCCCTCCAAAAGTAGGAAACATGTCCAAATATATAGCGTTATGTTCTATTGCCTATCACTTCTATTACAAGTGATTTATTCGCTATTGGCTGGCTTATAAATTCTCCAATTCCATATCAAGCAGGCCAGTGGACATGCCCTACAGCACTGTTTTGATGTACAGTCATCACAATAAGTGCTGATAACTCTAAAAGTATAACTCCTACATAAACATATTAGGTTATAAACATGTTGAGAAATTTCTCTTCTTGAATTTGAGATATTACACGCTAAGAATGGCTGATTATTAAGGAGGTTACAATCCCAAATGTACTGTCAAGTCTGATTTTCATTTTCACATTTTTATTTTCAACACGGGGACTCAGACCGGCAAATTATTGATTACTGGTAGTATTAGTGCCAATTCACCCGTCGATGGCCTGGTAGTTGGATAGTCGACCGGTGGCATTGTTACGGTTGATCAATACGGCACACACGCTTTACCTGTCATACTCTCCCCGTGTTGAAAAGAAAATGTTAAAATGAAAATCAGACTTGCCCTAACGTTTGGGATCGTAACTTCCTCATTAATCAACCATTCTTAGCGTGTAATATCTCAAATTCAAGAAGAGAAATTTGTCAACAACTTTATAATTAAATATGTTTATGTAGGAGGTATACTTTTAGAGTTATCAGCATGTTTATTACCTGGTCAGTTACTTATTGTGATGACTGTAAATGCAACATTTGACCATGCTTGTCAACAATGACGGGCAGACTATAACAGCCGGAAAATAGACACTTCATGGCCGCAGGGCTTTTGGTATGTAATACAAAAGTGTTAACGCTTTCCACGCGGCAGGCGTCTGCAGACGACACACAAAATGTTTCAAAAATGTCAAAGGTATTGAACGTCATTACCATATTTGGAATCACCATGAGAAATGCATCAAAATAAGTACAAACATGCCTAGTATTGTTTCAGTAATCCTTGAGATAGACCTCTAGATTTGGGAAAGATTTCTGAAAAATCTGTTTTGTATTTGGCAAAACCAATAGCCGTGTGGAAAGTGTTTTAAAGGCAGTGTAACATAACAGGGAACGAATTTTGCGATGTTTTGACCTGTAGTCCTAATAGAATTTTAACGCTTTTAAAATAGAATTTTAACGCTTTTAAGCTTTTAAAAAGGCATATTATGTGATCTTTTCCAGGGGGCGCCCTCTATTCATGATTTTTCTTAGAAAGTAGATTCTCTTGCAGATTTACATTTCTGATCTTAAATCATACATATGGTCCGAGTTACAGAGCAATGCGATTCCTAATTACTTCAAAATCATGGTTTTTAAGAGTTGAAAATAGATTGTTCGCTAGCGAGCAGTTTATTTTCACTCTATTTTCACTCTAAAAACCATGATTTTGAAGTAATTAGGAATCTTATCGCTCTGTAACTCGGACCATATGTATGATTTAAGATCAGAAATGTAAATCTGCAAGAGAATCTACTTTCTAAGAAAAATCACTCTGTTACTCAGAATATATTTATGATTTATGATCAGAAATGTAAATCTGCAAGAAAATCTATTTTCTAAACAAAATAATGAATAGAGGGCGCCCCCCTGGAAAAGATCACATAATATGCCTTTAATAGAAGGAGAGCTGGAGCTCAGTATATTATGAAAGGTCAGATATGAAGTGAGTGATTGGCAATGAATCTGTTCGCTCTCTGAGAATGAAGGAGAAGGGAGAAAGAGCTCTGAAGAGTCGATCAATTAATACTTGATTGATGCAGAGAGAACTAACAAGAAACACAAGTGGGTCAGGAGTTAAATGTATCAGCGGCAAAGTCAAGCCATTTGAGAATAGGCTTCACACCCCCTAGACTTGCACCAGGAAGGGCCCCTGGATTGCACTCCTTAGTCGCTCGAGCTACATTCACCCCACTCTTATGGATAGTAGTGGTTTCAGTGATTCCTCTGAATACAAAGTGGTGCTTTGTGAAAACAAGTTAAGCAAAGAAATTTAAAGGATGATACATTTTAATACCCCAGTCACTCACCATAGTTGTTTCAATTCCTAGCCATTTTTTATGTTGATTTTGTTTCTTCCAAAAAATAAATTTACCAGCATATTTTCATACACAAGTTATTCGTTATTTTGTTGATGTCGATATCGGCTTTGCATCATTATTCATTTTCAGAGACGACTGTGGCAAAGAGATAATCAGTCGATTCGAGAGTGATATCCAGAACGATGGATCGTTTTACACAGATTCTAATGGCAGACAGATGCTACAGAGAAAGTAAGAGAACTATAAGCTATAGCTACAGTCAGTCCCAAATTGGCGAACCTGCTTACAGCAGTGACAATGAATACCGGGTGGTTCAAAAAAAAGTTGACCCAAGTTCAACGTAATTTTTCAACCACATTTATAGGTTAAGAGAATTTCTGTTTTCTCAATATTGATCAGCAGTAAGTTTTGAAATTATCCTGAAAAATGGCATGATTAGCTTGTTTGGTTCTTCAGATATGGTTCATTACAGAATGCATGTACAAAACTGACTTGTCCACGGGAGCGTCATTTAGTTTTTGTCTTCAACAAAACAGCATGCTCTAGATTCATAATTGAGAAGCCCGCCCTGACAAAGTATCACATCTCTGAGCTTATGTGCCATTCACATTCAACAAAGAAACGTTAAAGGTAGGTAATCTTAAGCACCAGACAGATGTTTCAAATGTCTCCTTTTTTTCTTTTTCTCCTTTTTTCACAATTTGTGACCAATCGTGTTTAATTTTTTTTAAATCCACTTTGTACATTCTATCTCTACTAAAGGACGCTCCCGTGGACAAAGCAGTTTTATACATGCTTTCTGTAATGAACCATATCTGAAGAACCAACCAAGCTAAATGTACCTTTTTTCAGGATAATTTCAAAACTTACTGCTGATCAAGACTAAGTAAACACAAATTCTCTGAAACTATAAATGTGGTTGAAAAGTTACCGTGAACTTTGGTCAACTTTTTTTGACCCACCCGGTAGTGTGGGTCAAGAGCCTCACATGACGCAAAATGTTGCACTGTAAATTGTATGCGTAACATGTAACATGTGCATATGCCAAATAGGGCATACTCTTGGATAACTCTTGTGAACAAAGAGATAAAAAGCCACCAATTTGAAACTGATTAAACTATAATAATATCTAGGCTTGTTTTAATTTTGTGTATTTATGTGATTAATAGGGAAAATGCAAAAGAAAATAGGCAAATTGATTTTTTCCCCCTTTAAATTTAAGTGAGATATCAAGATCTTCTTTTGGTTGTTGAAACCCGTATGGAAAAATAGTATGTTTCCTACATGGAATTTTGTAACAAAATATCAGATAGCAAGTGCCTAAGTGCCTGTTGACCATGGGATGGAAAAAGGCTCATACATAGCATACTCTCACGTCGTCGCACATTTGTACAAAACATTTCCACAAAAATTGTATCCGAAATACGAAAAAGTAATTTTCTTCTAATTAAAAAGTTACCATATTGAACCTACCATTTGTGACCCATCGCATCAAAATGGACATGTTGGAGGCAAGACTCCAATTTGAGTTACATATATCACCTGAAAGAGCACATTCTAAGTAAGGCTGTGAATGCACGGGTAGTTTCGTACCCGGGTACCCGACCCGTTTTTCGGGCGGGTACCCGGGTACCCGAAAATAGAAACTAAAAAAAAAAAAAAAAAAAAAATTTTTACACATTTTTTTTTTAACATTTTTTTTTTTTAAGTACAAATTTGTCCCCAAAAATGACACATGATGGGGTCAATAGAGGTCATTTGGGGACACATTTGTACTAAAAAAAAAAAAATGTAAAAAAAAAAAAATTTGTAAAATTTTTTTGTTTTTTTTGTTTTTGTATTTCGGGTATTCGGGTACCCAATTTGGTACCCGGGTACCCGGAATAGCGGGCGGGTACCCGGGTTCCCGGGTATAAGTCACAGCCTTAATTCTAAGTTTAAAATGATACCTTGTTGAAGGAAATCGGACATTTGCATCACAAGTTATAATTTCGAGAACCATATTTTTTACTATTATTTTCTTTATATTTCACCAACTTTTTTGGCTATAATTCAAAACTGTGTTTGCCGACAACATGTCCATTTTGATGCGACTGATCACATTTTTGGATACGCTGTGGTATACAAATGCATTTGTTTAATTTGTCTATGTGGATAATGTGAATATGGACTATTTAAAAAGGGATGCAAGACTTCCGGAAATTTCTGGAATTCCGGTAATGACGACATAAAAAAAAATCTGGAAATGGTTTTTTTTCTCTCTTTCATTTGTCTTTTTTTTTTAAATTTCCGAAATCGGATGGTGATATTTCAGCATAAAAAGAGGCAAATTTTGTTTGTTTTTGGAGGGGTGATACCTTGTAGCCTAATCTTCAAACGAGCCCCCATAAATGTTCGATGCAGTGTGCTAAGGCAAAAATTTTTTTTTTGTCTCAAATGACATGAGAGACTGAAAATCTAATGCGGTCTGCGGATTTTTTTTGATTTTTTTTCTTCAATTTAGACCTGATCGTCATTTGTTTGGACAAAAGTTGGGTTTTTGCAAGATTTTTTTTAGAAAATTGAAGAAGAAAAAAAATTGAAAATAAAAATTGAAAAAAAGTTGGGAAGAGAAAAAAAGGTGAAAAAAGAAAAAAACACAACAAAAAAAAAAGTTGAAAAAAAAACCCACTAAAAAAAAAACTATCGCGGGCGGTTTCGGGAATGCGCGTTGGTCATTTGAGACAAACTTTTTTTTGTTTTGCCTTACGCTCGGGAATTCAGGAAATGGATCAATCACCCACTTTATTCATTCTGATGCTTCTGATTGTGCTTTTTTGTGACTCACCAGGCTTAATTCAAGAGAGGACTGGGTGTACAATAACTCGGAGCCAATATCAGGCAACTATTACCCAGTCAATAGCAGGATATTTATAAAGGTAAGTAACAATTCTGTTTCATGGTGGGAAGGTAGGTCCCTTGTTCAGACGCTGCCTCCTTCAGTTTCCAAAGAAAGAAGTGTGGGCATATTATAAAAAGCAGTCTTAACACTTTTCACGCGGCTATTAGTTTAACCATTATGCAAAACAGATTTTTCAGAAACCTTTCTCAACTTTCAAAGTCTATCTCAAGGATTACTGAACAATACTAGGCATGTTTGTACTAGTTCAATGCATTTATCATAGCGATTCCAAATATGGTAATGAAATTCAATAATGTTGACATTTTTGAAACATTTTGTGAAATTGTGGAATATCGTCTGCAGACACCTGCCGCATGGAAAGTGTTAAAGCAAAATGTGTCCTCTATTGGTTTTCACATTTCTTTTACTTGATATCAAGATAACCTTTCAAAAAAGTCCATGTTTAAATCATTATGTACCACTGCCTAATCACTTTTATACCGTTAATTTAGCTTTTGGCCGGTCATAAATTCTCCAATTCCCAGATTAGGCAGGCCAGCGGTCATGCCCTAAAGCACTGTTTTTAATGTAAATCCCACATGTGGCCTTGCTGATAGCCAACAATGACAGCAGCAGACTAACAACAGCCTCAGTTTTAGTGGAACATAATTGCATTCTTTTTATACACTAGACTGATTGAAAGACGGGACTGTAAGGCTTACAATTCACTATAGTGTGACAAATGCCTGTAGCCTCATGGCTCACAATTCTTTAAAGGGACAACGTTTTTCGAAATGGCATGAATGCCAAATTTATCTATTCCAATATAGGTGACAAAATCACTATTCCCTTTGACGTTGATAACCACATTGCTATCAAATCCGTCTATGGAATGTAGGTCGTGTGAAGACTTTAAATTGAAATACAACCAAATTCATTCAGGCATTTCTATCTGTGCAAGCACTAGGCAAAAAAAGAAGATGTTTGGTTGCCCTCAGAGGGCAACATTTTGGAGGGTCGGTAGGTCGATCCTTTTTTTTCTTCTTCTTTTTTTCTTTTTTTCCCTTTTCTTAAGGGCGTTTTTTAAAATAAAAATAAATAAAATAATTAAGGCTTAAAATATTTTTTTAAGGGCGTGATGGCGTTTTTTTAATATGATTTTTTTAAATACAAATTTCAATGCTGTTTATCGCCTCTGACATTGTTAGGAGATTATATTAACAGCAATTTTCGAATTTTATGTGTTGAGAAAAATACTTTTAAAAAAAAGAAGAAAAAAAGCGACCGGCGAATTTTGCGGAGGCCTACTTAAAAAAAAAAGCGACCGGAGAATTTCGCGGAGGGCAACCAAACATTTTTTTTTTGGCCCTATTATAACGTACTAAAGAATAAGCAGCCTATATCAATGCCTGGCAGTGTTGGGTGCACACATCATACTGGCTTTTATATAGTGGCCTGATTCTGTCGATGCTTGGCTGTTAGAAGTTTTAAAGTAATCTGTTTGCCCTTTGTTTTCTATGTACCTTTTCTATGTATTCTAATGGAAATATGGAGTTATTTGGAACTCTCTCGAAGAAAAAATTAAAAACTCCAAGTCTGTTAAGCAATTCCGTAAACAATTGAAAAGAAATCTCATTTCAAAATACAATTAAGTTCTTTTTCGTGCACTGCCCCTCTAAACAAAAGCTTCATAATCTTCATAATCATAAAAGCTTCATAATCATAAAAGCTTCTTAATCTAAAACTATTATCTCAAAACTTATATCAAATTATTTTTGGATTTTTCGAGCACTGTCCTTTGTCTGTTAGTCGCTGTTGTTGATGTTATAACATTTTATTTATTATTTTTCTCAAAGGGAAAGGCAAATTTCAGGCCTTTTCGGCCTTCCTGCCTTTTCCTCCATATTGTCCTATGGTTGTATTTTGTTTGTTATCTGTTTGCTTTGTTTGAATATTGTTGATGTTTTGTAAATGTTATTATATGGAACTAAATGATTGATTGATTGATTAATATTACAGTATTGCCTTTATTTTGTCAAACTGTTTGCCTTTTTTGACTTCAATCTAAGGCCCAAAAAATAAATTGTTTGATTGGTCCATAGATCACTTTCAGAAGTTGGGTCGGTCGGTCGGTCGGGAAAAGTTTTTTTATTTTATTATATTTTTTCACTTTCAAAAGATGCATTAAAGGTGTGTATGTTCCGATCACTTTTTGGGGGCTATGATTTTTTTTTCACATCAAGATATTTTGATATCAGAAGAATCCCCATATTTTTCTCATTGTGTCTGTAAAATCTTAGGGTCCTGAAATGTTCCATTTAGAAATGATAGGCTAAACTGTGGTGAATTACTGCCAAAGGTGGTTAACCACCAGCCAGTTTGTGTACTACTCAATGGGCAAATGTTTTGTGACCTTTACTGTCAAAGGTGGTTACCACCAACCAGTTTGTGTACTACTCAATGGGCAAATGTTTTGTGAAGAACCATTGGAGTTATGCAACTCAAACTTTGGAATGTGACAATTTTAAGAATGACCTTCCATGTAAAATAGAAAACATCAAGTTGAAAATCGGGCCAGCAATCAGAACATCTACCTTTAATTAACTTTGAAATAGTTACTGCATATATATGAATGGGTTATTTAATCACATTTAAAAGACTAAAGAAACCATGAAAAATACACTTTAGCGTGTTTCCTAGAAGCAAAATTCTAGAAAAAAACCTTTTTCTGGAATTTCCAAAAAGTTTTTCTCAGTTTTCAAAATTAGGGTTGGTCAGATGAGGACAATCAAACAACTTTTTTGGGGCCCTAAGGCAAAACAACCCCTTTAATACCCCCTTACCCCCCTGATTTTACAGATATACTCAAAGAGTCAAGCATTTTTTATTTTATTTTTACTAAAAATATTATCCATGGTCTTTCAGAAGAAGAAAAGAACTATTGGCTTATTCTATTCTTAAACCTTTGAAAATGGGAAACATTTCAACATTTAAAAAAAAAAAAAATTGTTGAAATGTTTTGGAAATGTTTTAAGTTTAAACAAATCTTACTTTAAAAAGTAGTGGTTGGTTAGGCCCATAAAACAGTTTTTTGGTGTTTTTTCTCGCCCAAGAATCCTTCCTGACAAATCAAATTGAGTAACCCTGGGCTTATATATATATACATGTATCACTACCATCACTTTTAATATACTTGATCAACATTGACCATTTCAAATCTTGTGCAATAGGAGGCTGTCAAAATTTATATCCCTGAAACAAGTGCGATACAAAGCCTAGTTCCGAGACAGCGGATCTTAAAAGTGGGTCATCCTGACGCGTGGTCAAGCAGTTCCATTTCAACCCTTAGACATGCATTTCCGTTATGAAACTCCCAATGGGATGGGAGAAGGGGGTGCTCACCTATATGCCTTATATGGGGATGTGCCGCTCTAATGGGTCGTTTTTTGCAAGATAATTCTAAACATGGGGTATAATTTTGTGCTGGAAAATCTCTAAGCACAGGTCCCTTTGCGTGAAAATCAGTCAAATCGTTTTTCCGCCTAGAAAAATCCTTATACATGGGTCCTGTTTCGCGAAAATCGTGAACAAAATGTGTCAAATCAGTGTTGTTATGTAAACATACCCCTAAAAGGACTTCAAACCTCCAGCAGCACATCCCCATCAAAAACAATTTAGTACCCTTCCCCCCCCCCCCCCCCTCTAACGTAACTTAACCATTCATTCACTGCAAACAAAACAAGAATCTATATACTCATGCTATACACCTGAAGTCATCAAGTTATGCTGTCCTTTTAAAGAATGATAAAGTGGACATAGTATCTTATAGGAAGATGGGGTATTTTGCATTTTTGTGTTGATTACGAAAAGTGATCATCAACTTCAATGTGTTCCGTTATGAAATTGAACTTCCCTTTAGTTTAAAAATATGTATTTTAGGGTTCAAATTTCCCACTCCAGAGTCCAGAGGGAAGTGTTTAAAAGACACTTCACATATACTCATAAGTCAACACTCAACAAGTGACCCACATATGTGAGGGCTCTTTACTACCGCTAGAACCGTAACCTGTTCAGGCCCTGCACTCGTTCTTCTTAAATGTGCATACTGTAAAGGCCATCAGGACACTTATGTGATGCAACACTTATCAATTGAAGTCCCTTATAAATATGGATGCAGTTTGACCAGCTTTAAACTTGTCCGACGGCAAACCTGTTAAACTCTTAAAGGGACACTAAAGAGATCCTTCATGGAGGGAGCCCTCAATTTTTTCAGAAGTTGGGTTTTTCTCATATACATAATGCTTATATACGTACTAACTACCACCATTTTTAATTTTTGTTGTTGAAATTTTCAAAAATTGCTGAAAATAACCAGACAGCGCAGCCCTTTTATGGCAAAAGAATGTATCTTATATGTAGTTTCCTAACAGTATACTTCCTTTTAACATGATCAAAGTTAGCTTTTTTCTCCATAAATCATGTAGTGGTAAAAAGCAGTATATTACTTTTATTGTCTGTACAAGTTACAACCTTTTCTTAAGAGAGGATTATTGAACCAATTTAACACCATCCATGTTAAAAGGAAGTATTTCATTAGGAAAGTGCATATAAGATACATCCTTTTGCCATAAAAGGGCTGGCGCGGCTATAGCTTGATTTTGGCGTCGGTTTGTTGGACACCACGTTAGAACCTTCCCTCTCTAGTAACAAACTCGACGACAATTCTCAAAAGTTGACAGCCTGGCTACGCAACTGTTTTCCGAAATTTTGGAGAAAAAGAGCAACAAAAAACCCCGCCCAACCGACCCTACCTGAGAGGTTCGTTTGCCCGTACAACAGGGTTGTTTATTTCGTCGTCTCACTAGTCCAGCCCTTTTATGGCAAAAGCATGTATCTTATATGTACTTTCCTAATGATATACTTCCTTTTAACATTGATTGTGTTGACTTGGTTCAATAACACTCACTTAGGAAAAGGTTGCAACTTGTAAAGACAATAAAAGTAATATACTGCCTTTTACCACTACTTGATTTATGGAGAAAAAAGCTAACTTTGATCATGTTAAAAGGAAGTATACTGTTAGAAAACTACATATAAGATACATTCTTTTGCCATAAAAGGGCTGCACTATGTGATGTTCTTCATTGAGAGAAGCAGATAATCTCTCTTACTTTATAATTTTGCATTAACTTCAATGATATTTCTTGCACAGGATTCGAATAAGCAACTCACAGTGTTGACAGACCGGTCACAAGGGGGCAGTAGTATACAAGATGGACAACTGGAGCTCATGGTGAGTGGGGTATGGGGATATACCATGCAGGGAGGGAGAATGAGTCTTAAAAGATTGACAGTGATTGAGTATAGGAGCTATAGAGGGTGGGGTGGTCTTAAAAATGGACGACCGGAGCTCATGGTGATTGGGTATGGGGATATGTCATGCAGGGAGGGAAAAGTATTTTAAAAGACTTACAATCAGAGTTCATGGTGATAGGGCTCGAAAAATGGGGGTTCTTAAAATTGGATTTTTGAAATCAGCGCATCAAAACACTCCTATAAGCCAATTTTCATACTTTCTGCCAGAAGTGAACATCTTGGCCATTTTTTGTTACATATCAGCTCCACTAAGTGCTTTGTCATAGATGTGGGGGAGGGGGTGGGAGTAGTCTTAAAGTCGGATGTGAGTGTAGCCTTACTTAAAGTCGGTTTTATCCTTCATGTAATTCTGCATGGAATTAGCCTAGCACAAAATCTGTGTTAAACTGTGTTAAAGGATTAAAGGGTTAGACAGCTTTATTCAGTATTAGAGGCTTAACACCAGTCTAACTCATAAATGAATTACACCAAGGATACACACCTAAAGTCGGACAACCAGCACTCATGCATGGTGAATGGGTGATGAAAGGCCCAAGGGGGCACTAAACTCCAATAAGGCCAGTTAGAGGTAAACGAGATGGATTTAAACACTTCATGGCTGTGGGAGATAGATCAACAGAGAGAGTTAAATGGGTGGGAGGAAGGGATTAGGAAGATAATAGCTTACAAGATGGACAATTAGAACGTATGATGAATGGGATCAGGATTGGATCAGTGTCTTGATGTCCCATAACACTTTCCACGCGGCTATTAATTTTACCATACAAAACATATTTTGCAGAAACCTTTCCCAACTTTCAAGGTTCAAAACTAGGCATGTTTGTACTTATCTTAATGCATTTCTCATGTTGAATCTAAATATGATAATGAAATTCAATAATTGTGAAATTTTTGAAACATTGTGTGAAATTTTGGAATGTCGTCTGCAGACTTCTGCCGCATGGAAAGCATTAACACTCACTCACTCAATGTGCAAAGAAGACATCTTCCAGTTAGTTCTTAGTGTGGTTGATTTGCTTTAATGCCTACAGGTACTGTTGAGTTTCCATTTTCAGTTTCTACATTAACTAAGGCCACAAAATAGAGTTTTTATGGGTTCATTATTGCTTTCAATCTACCGTTTGATGGCTTAGCTTTTTTGTACCATAAATTCTGATTACATTTTTGTGTTCACAATTCGCCCTTTTCTACAAAAATCTTAAATAAAAAACACCTGAATAGAAAAGGTGAATTCCAAATTTGTTTTATGAAACAGCATAAAGAAGGTAAGGTATACTGTAAAAGAGCTAATTTTTGCGCGATTAAATGTTCGCGCTTTACTGATTTTCAGCCATTTCACTTTTTTTTTTAAATTCACGATTTGAAAGCTCACCACACAGACTTATACACAAAATAAATATATTTGTGTGTTTTTATTTTCGCGATAGCTGCTTTGAGCGTGATATGCGCAAAAATTAATTCAGCGAGAAAATGTCAACGTTTACAGTACTCTATTTTGATTTTGGCCAGACTAAAAATAGCATTGATGGTGTACCTTGTCAGAGGTCCAATCACAAAGCAAGTGTCACAGCACTCTCTCTCTCTCTCTGTGGGCTTCACACTCCTGGCAGGTTGTTTACTGTAACAGTATAGAGGCGCTTAGGCCAACAACAATTAAATACTTTGTATCAGTGGCTAAAAAGGTATGTGCTGTGTGTGCCTTCTATGTCCTATGCGATTTTTTATTTTATTGATTTTTTATTTTATAAAAATCAAAATATCTTCAATAGTTTTGCTTTTGCCTTTTTAATAATAGTAATCAGACATGATCGATGCACATTGTACGCTTGTGTTCTCTTAACTTCACAAAGTTAGTTGAATGTGTGTTCTCAGTCACAAAGTTGCCGAGTATAGCCGAAACAAACTAGTTTAAAAAACCAAATTTTGACCAAAGTTAAATCTTTTATCATGAAAGGGGGGGGACCAACATGGGGTGGTTTTTAAGCTGACGGGGTGGGGAGGGGGAAAGTGGGTGAAAGGATTGTGACTGACCCCATAATGCTGCCACTACTTTTTTGATTTGATTTGATTTGATTTGATTTGATTTGATTTGATTTGATTTGATTTGATTTATTTCGGTATCTCCACATATATATAACAATGACAATGATAATAAATATAGAGAATCTTAAGATACACTTAAAATTACAAAACCACACAAAATTGGGGGAGATACAAACAGGATAACCCTTTAAGCCCGGAGGCTTATTTCCGAAGGGGTCCTAAGGAAAACAAAAATACAACACTTACATCAACAGACACTGTATACATATTTAAAATTGATACAAAAATATTTAAATATTTAAAACTATTAACAATGGATTTGGTTAAGATGATGCATTTTTACCGATTTTTTAAAAATTGCCTTAGAAGGAATAGAATTGATTGCTCATGGTAAGCTAGCCCAATCCTTAATGTACTTACTCTACAATTGCGCATTAACACAGGTCCACAGGCGTATCCTGTATGATGACTGGAGGGGCGTCGGTGAACCTCTGAATGAAACCGGACAGTTTGGAGACGGGCTCATCGTGCGGGGTAAACACTACCTGTTGCTGACCACGCCCTCCAAGGGGGCGTACTACCATCGCAAACTTGCCGAAGAGGTGTACATGGCACCCTCTGTGATGTTGTCTGAAGGGGATGATCGATGGTTGGAGAAGTTTAATACAAGGGTAAGTTTTTTGTTATAATAATTGTTTGGTTTTTGGTCTCATTTTTTCTTCTTTTCTAAAATATTTTCTTTAATTTACACATTCCCTAAATGTGCTGTTTTCTAAGTACCTTTCATTTTTATATATTCATGTTCATATTTGGGACCTGTCATCACAAAATGAGAGTTAAGTCGGAACATTTATTTTCAGGTTTGTCCAGATTGAAAATGAGCCTCAGAAAACAAAGCTTTAAAATGATATGCAACATGTCATAATTGCTCAATGTTTTCCCTGTCAAAATTCAAATTGTTGTTGCAAATTTCCTTTGTTTTCTATTGATTTTTGGGATATTTATTAGACCATATCTCCTAATGCACACTGTCGACTTAACGCTCATTTTGTGGTAACAGGTCTCATTTTTGATCCTTCATCCTCTGTTTTGAGTCATCAATGCATGAGTTCAAGTCTAGGTCCGAGTCCTCAGTTTTGAGTCCTGAGTGCGGGTCCTTAATATTATAAGTTGAGTCAGGGTCTTGAGTAAAAGTCCATGTCCTCAGCATCCAAATCCAAAACTGTGTCCGAGTTCGAAATGTTACCATCCACAACAAAAGTGTTTTTCCCCCTTTGTGGATGGTCCATTATTTGTTAGCATTGCGCCTATAAAATCAAGAAAGCAGTCCATAGTCTCACACTCTATACACTATTTAAACATGCTGGAAATTGCAGGGAATATAGGATTACAGGCTCTGGTTGCGCAGCTCATTTAAAAAAATGTGTCATGATAATGGAACGAAAACAAGTGATTCGACACCCGATCCAGTAGAATTTGCTATACAAAACTATGTAACACGTTATTTGAGTGTAAATAAGTATGAAGCAGGACATCATGTGTGACTTGATCAATGCAAGTGATTGCCTGTCTTTTATGTCAGAGAGGTGTTCGGCAACAGATGAAAATCCTTGTTGAACAGACAAATGGACATCTCAGGTCGGGTAAGTCGGTCGGGCCTCTTTTCCCATCTTTTTTCCCTTTGAAAATGACCGAAAAAATCTGTAAACATTGTGCTATTTTTTGACCAGGAAAAAAAAAATTGGGTTGGTATAATTATTGCTTGTGAACATTTTTTCACCTATTTCTAAAAAAAATGGGCCAGTCGGACCTATAAACATGGTTTCTTTTTTTATCGCCTTAGCCAGAATGTTCCGGCTAACAGTTCTGTAGAAACAGGGCCTCTCTGTCTTTCAAAGAAAAGTTTTACTCTGGCATGTTATCTTTAAAAAAGTAGGATAGCGTTTATATAGAGAAAATGGCTTGCTAATACATGGGGCGAGCTCGTAGAAAGAGCGCTCCGTGAAATAAGATGGCTAACTGGAAACTATTTATTGCTGTATTGGGAATAACACAATCTGAGGCAATCTGAGAATCAATCAATGGCGGTCATTCTGAGGATCTCTACAATGGCGGTCTGTGGACAGGTAATAAATAGTAGGAGAAATGTGTAACTTTGCACAGGGACTTAGTAAAGATGTCTGAAGGGTCACATAACAAAATTAAGTTTCTGGCTCCTTCACGTCTGGGTGATTTCTAAAACTTTTTGATACCCCCTCGTATGTCAGGTTTTTTTTCATATCATGATCCAATATCCACTCCATTGCTTAACACTTTCCATGCGGCTATTAGTTTGACCATACACAAAACAGATTTGTCAGAAACCTTTCCCAACTTTTAAAGTCTTATTTCAAGAATTACTGAACCAATACTAGCTAGGCATGTTTGTACTTATTGCAATACATTTTTCATGGTGTTTCCAAAAATGACATTCAATAATTTTGACATTTTTGAAACATTTTGTGAAGTTTTGGAGTGTCGTCTGCAGACGCCTGCCGCGTAGAAAGTGTTAACCTTTGATGCACTCTGACTGGCCAAGTCCCAACACTGAGTTCTAGTCCTGGAAATCAGAATACTCTGTTCCTTCATAACAGGACTTGAATTGTTGCTTCCATATTTATACAAATATCATGTTTAACTTTTGTAATAAATTAATTAACGAATTAATGAATATATTATTTTAAGTTAATACAAATAGATTAAAAGATAGATGGATGGAGGGATAGAATCTACTAACCATACTCTGAACATGTTGCCCTATCAAATTTCAGGCAACTAAAAGCCTACGTATGTAATAGAGCATCCTCCTTTCTTCACTGGTGTGTGGACTTACGCAATCACCCTTAATGCTTTCCACACGGCAGGCGTCTGCAGATGACATTCCAAAATTTCACAAAATGTTTCAAATGTGTCAACATTATTGAATTGCATTACCATATTTGTAATTAATCACTATGAGAAATGCATTAAAATAAGTTCAAACATGCCTAATATTGGTTCAATAATCCTTGAGATAGACCTTGAAAGTTTAGAAAGGTTTCTGAAAATCTGTTTTGTATATATATATGGTTAAAGGGGCATTGAGAGATTCGTATAGGAGTGCGCCCTCAATTATCCTGGAAATCAGTTATTTTGCATCAAAGTAATACTTAGGCATATACTAACTACCATCTGAAACAGTTAACCAACATTCGCCGTTTTAACATATAAAATTTCATGATTTTCTTAGTTTCGATATGTTTCGATATGATCACATCGAAACTAGGTGCCGAATTCGGAAGTTATGCTATCGTTTTACTCACAGACTTTCGCGGCAAATCTCAACCCTGAAGTGCCGTTATTTGCTTATTTGGCATGAAGGCGATGTCGGAATTGTATGACATTTTGGATTTGGGCTATGTCGATGATTATCTTACGTTATTTGCTATTTAGGATATCGATACATCTCTCAATGCCCCCTTAAACCAATAGCCGTGTGGAAAATGTTATAATCAGCTACTTTCTTGGTTAGTATACAGATGTATTTTGCTAAGGCAAACACGAGCCTCGCCCGTTTGTTAACCTACTTTTAACAGCTGTGCGTAGTATAGTAGATTGATCTATGCAATGTTTTTCCAAAACCCCTACGGGCCAACGCGATCACTCTCCCCAATGTATCTGGCTTCTATATACGGGACGTCATCTACAGAAATGAGTTGCATGTCGCGTATGAGTTGTATGTAAAAAAAGGTTGTAAATTTTAGATTCTTAATTGATATTATGTTTTTTTAACTGTTGGTAAATCGTTCGAAGATTAGTAACCATAAGTTTAATTTCTGTGGAATTCGGACCATACTGTAGTTTTTTATTAAAGTTTATTGGAGAAAAAAACACACACACATTAAAACTGCAGAAATGCTGACATGTAACTTATTTACCTCAATCGTGTCACATGAGAAATGAAGCAAATCATGAAATGTCACACTGTTTTAGTACTAGCTGGGCTGTGTTAACCCCAAGCTGCTATAAATCATGCACACAAACAACACAAGGCTTCCGTTTCTAGTAGGTTGACTGTCTTTGGTCTACATTTAAAGACCGTAGCATAAGAAGTACTGAAGTCTATATGCGACCAGTCGCGTCAAAAAGGACATGTTGTCGGCAAACACAGTTTTGAGATAGAGGCTAATATATTTGGTGAAATATAAAGAAAATAATAGAAAAAAATATGCTTCTTCGAATCTTATCATGTGATTACAAAACCGGATTACCTTCAACATGGTATTATTTTAAAGCTTAAAATGTGCTCTTTCAAGTCATATCAATAACTCAAATTTGACTTGGGCCTCCTACATGTCCATTTTGATGTGACGGGTCACATATTTGAGTAATGGTATTATCACCTTTTTTTGTTTTAAATCACGCACACAATAAACATATTAAAGGGTTACATTTGTAGTGCGTTAAATCTTGTCTTGTGTACAATTGATATTCTAAAGGCAAGAGGCACAAGTCTATAATTTAAGACGTGTAGGGACATGAAATATGGAATTGAATGAAATGTGGAATGTTTATCTTTAACCCCCTGAGAACTACCGGCCGATTGGTCAGAAAGATAGATACATCATTTATTGCGCCAATCAAAGACAGTGTTAGAATAATTGTATCCCTGATAAAGATGGGAGTGAAACATTTTACAAGCTGCATTTGAATTGGCTATTCATATGAGTACATCTTGTAATAAACCAATCAGAACTACTGTAAGATAGACAGGTAGACCCCAGGGGGTTTAACATTTTGAAATCAAGCTAAATGAGTCGGAAGTTGCAAATATTGATTTTGAGATATAAATAACCAAACAAAGGATACGGAATTTCAATTGGTTTTCTACGGTTTTGAAAACCATTCAATTGCTCATATCTTTTTGAAGTAATTGCCCAATCTTAACCCTAACCCCCCTGAGTGCTAAAAAATGCTAATCCAAAGTCCCTCTCCAAACGCATGCGCCGTCGGTTTTCGATGACATAGTCAACCGAGCCTATATAAGAGAGCAATATACTGCGCGAATGTGTAGCTGAGGGCCGTGGCTTAGTGCATGGTTGGGAGTTGGGGCTTGAGAACGGAGGGTCCCCGGATCGAATCCCGGCAGGATCCCGGAGATTTAGTTGGTGTTTTTTCCTCGAAAATTGTGATCCCGGTCAAAAATACAAGAAAGTCAAACCACACAATATATTCCATATCGTCGATTAACCGTGTTACCAGTTAACCCTGTAAAGCGATTGCTTTGCGTCTGTGGAAGAGTTGCTCAAAATATGACACGTAAATAATAAACAAGTAAAATGGCGGATGATTTAAACGCAACCGAGTCAATTTCTGTTACATTCTGAGGCCGAAATAGACCGAAAAAAGGTCGAATCCACGCCGAAAAATAAATGATCTGCATATAACATAACCAGACATGTTTTCCGCGATGATTTCATGGACAGAGTTGACGGCGCATAGCCTGTTAAAGGGTGGTTAACTTTGGGGGATTTTACGGAGGTAGGAAGGGAAGAGAATTCAGCGCCTTGTTTGAAGGGAGTTTTGTTTTCAGTGAGTATTTAAATACCATTTTTTATTGGGCCTTGGACTAAACGATGCGGCCTCATGTGATATGACATGCCAAACCATAGGTATTTTTCCGTATTATATTCTGACATGTTATTTTGTGAATGCAATTCTTAGAAAGCAATGTTGAATTGGAAAAAATAGCTTAATCCCCCCCCCCATAATATTCATCAAAGCACTTAAATTTGACTTTCCACGCAGATATTATGTAACCAGATTTTTCCGAAACAGATTTTTCCGAAACCTTTCCCAACTTTCAAAGTCTATCTCAAGATTTACTGGTACTGAACCAATACTAGGCATATTTGTACTGATTTCAATACATTTCACATGGTGATTCCAAATATGGTAATGAAATTCAACAATTTTGACATTTGTGAATTATTTTGTAAAATTTTTGAATGTCGTCTGCAGACGCCTGCGGCGTGGAAAGTATTAAATCTTGTATGGTACGAACACACTGCAAATAAGCAACAACAATTCTTACCATATGTAGTCGGTTGTCTTTGACTGCTAGCCGATTGTCTTTGACTGCTTACCGACTGCCTATTAAACAGGTTTTTTTTATGTTAAGGGGTATAACATAAGTGATGTTTTATCAACCGGCACAGATTCATGTCATTATGTATTTAAGATATAGTGAGCACAACATCAGCACAAGTTGAATCAAATTGTAATCTTTTCTGAGTAGCTAGAGAAAATTATAGCCCCTAGTATGTAAGTATTAAATGTGAGGCATGTAATATTTAAGATGTAGTTAATTAATATCAACACCCATTCGATCAATTGTAATCTCTTCCTATTGTGAACAGGGACGGTTGTAAAGTGATGCATATGTGAACTATTAAATATTGAAGATGTAGTTAATGCAAGATCAACACCCATTCAATCCAATTGTATCTCTTTCAATAGCGAACAGGGACGGTTGAAAACCTTATTATGTGAGTGATGTCTCATCAACTGATACGGATGTGAAATATTGAATATTGAAGATGTAGTTAATGCAACATCAACACCATTTCAATCAACTGTAAGCTCTTCCTATAGCGAACAAAGACGGTTATAAACCATATTATATAAGTGATGTCTCGTCAACTGATACAGATGTGAACTATTAAATATTGAAGGAAGATGTAGTTAGTGCAACGTCAACACCCATTTCAATCAATTGTAAGCTCTTCTTATAGCAAACAGGGACAGTGTAAACCATATTATATAAGTGATGTCCAGGGGTGTACCTTCATTTTTTCTCCACACAGCCAGCCGGGCTGGTAGCATGTAAAAGTTACCAGCCCAACTGTAAACTTGACAGCCAAACAAGTAATCTTCATTTACCAACAGCAAATATTCTTACCGGCCAGCCGGGCGTGTATATTTGAAAAGTTACCCTTCTGACGCAAAAGTTACCCGCCACGGGCGTGCGGGCGGGTTCTAAGTACAGCCCTGGTGATGTATCATCAATTGATACGGATGTGAAATATTAAATATTGAAGATGAGGTTAGTGCAACATCAACACCCATTTCAATCAATTGTATATAATCCCTTCCTATAGGAAACAGGGGCAGTTAATTGTATACCATATTACATAAGTGATGTCTTGTCAATTGATACCGCTGTGAGACATTAAATATTGAAGATGTAGTTAATGCAACATCATCACCCGTTCAATCAAATTGTATGCTCTTTGTATAGCAAACGGGGACGGTTGTAAACCATAATATATAAGTGATGTCTCATCAACTGATACGGATGTGAAATATTAAACATTGAAGATGTAGTTTAATGCAACATCAACACGCATTCAATCAGTGGTAATCTCTTCCTACTGCGAACAGGGACGGTTGTAAACCAATTTTGAATATGATGTCTCGTCAAATGATGCAGATGCGAGACATTAAATATGGAAGATGAAGTCAGTGCAACATCAACACAAATTGAATCAACTGTAATCTACATCTAGATCGAGCAGGGATGGTTGTAAACCATCCGGGGGGGGGGGGGGGGGGGTACTCAAATTTGAAGAGGGTAGGGGTGTGCGGCTGGGCAGTCTGAAAACAGGGGCTTACCGAACTGAACGGGCACCAAAACAGGGGCTTACCGAACTGAACGGTCTCCGAAATTGGGGTCTTAGAGAACTGAATTCTTATAAAAAATTGTGTCTTATAAACTGAATTCTTATAAAAAATCGTGTCTTATAAACTGAATTTTAGGCAAAAATTTGCCTTATGAACTGAATTTAGGCCAAATTTGAGGCTACATAACTCAAATTCATAAGATTTTCACACATTTTATGATTTTTGGTTGAATTTGGGGTCTAAGGGAACTGCCAATGGATGAAAAGGGGGTCTTATGAAACTGCCAGTGGATGAAAAGGGGTCCTTGCCAGCCGCACATACCCGTATGGCCCATATACGTGAGTACCCCCCCACCCCCCGGTAAACCATATTATATAAGTGATGTTTCATCATTTGCTACCGATGTGAGACATTAAATATGGAAGATGAACCAAACTCAACGTCGCAATCCGTTCAATCACACTAATCTTTTTCGGAGTATTCGGATTGATTTTCATTTCATTTAGAGTTTGAATGGGAGCACACAGCTTTGGGGACTATCTTTCATGCTCTTAACACTTTTCACGCGGCTATTGGTTTTCACATATACAAAACAGATTTTTCAGAAACCTTTCTCAACTTTCAAGGTCTATCTCAAGGAATACTGAAACAAAACTAGGCATGTTTGTACTTATTTGGGGACTCTATATATCTTTCATGCTCTTAACACTTTTCACGCGGCTATTCGTTTTACCATATATACAAAACAAGATTTTTCAGAAACCTTTCTCAACTTTCAAGGTCTATCTCAAGGAATACTGAAACAAAACTAGGCATGTTTGTACTTATTTTAATGCATTTCTCATGGTTATTCCAAATATGGTAATGATAAACAATAATTTTGACATTTTTGAAACATTTTATGAAATTTGTGGAATGTCGTCTGCAGACGCCTGCTGCGTGGAAAGTGTTAATGTAAAGTCGGGGAAAAAAAAGAAGAAGAAAAATACTCACAAATGTTTAATATGGAATAGGCAGACAAGTGTGTATCGGAGTACAAGTCACCCAGGGCCATGTGTCTATCTTGATGTACATCACCCATATGGTTCTTTCTTTATCCAATTCTTTGCTTCTTATTACAAATAGTGCGTACGTTGCAATAGATTTTTGATACCTTTTTTTCTAGACAGTGTATAGCCACAGCACATGATCATTCAAAATGGATTCTAACATGCTCTCGTAAATTGAAATTATTTGCTTTTTATTACAAACAGTGCATACATTGCAATAGAATTTGATACTTTTTTCTTGACAGTGTATAGCAACAGCACATGATCATTCAACATGGATTCTTACATGCTCTCGTAAATCCAATTATTTGCCTTATCTGCTCCCCTCCAGCAGATAAGGCAGATAAGAGAAAATGTCAAGTTGAAGAATAACTTGGCGGATAGTTCCCTATCTCTGTATATAATGTTTTGTACCTTTTTATATCCCTCAACAGCAATCCCTATTGACTCGAGCCTTGTTGCAGCCAACGTTCACCTATTAACACTTTCCACACAGCTATTGGTTTAACTATATACAAAACATATTTTTCAGAAACCTTTCCCAACATTCAAGGTCTATCTCAAGGAATACTGAAACAAAACTAGGCATGTTTGTACTTCTTTTGATGCATTTCTCATGCCGATTCCAGATATGTTAATTACATTCCATAGTTTTGAAATTTTTGAAACATTTTGTGAAATTTTGGAATGTCGTCTGCAGACGCGTGCCGCATGCATGGAAAGTGTTAACACAAGTACACTGGGGTAAGGCCAAAAAAAAAAAAATTGTGTTGCCCTCAGCGACCGACCCTAAAATCGTAAAAACTAGGGTCGCATTTTTTTTCTCTTTTTTTAAACATTTTTTTCTTCTTTCTTTTCTTTAAGATTTAAATTTGATTAAAAGTGTCTAAATGTTACTATTTCTTGCTTGAAATGAATAAATAAGCCTAAATAAATGTTTTTTAGACTATTGTCACACTAGAAACATTAGTTAAATTGACATATGGTCATATACCAATTTTGTCTTGCCATAAACCATATATTTTTCAGCCAAAAAAAATATGAAAAAATGAAGAAAAAAATTTGAAAAATAAAATTTGAAAAGAAAAAAAATTTCCGACCGACCGACCCGGATTTAAATTTTTGGCACTTGAGGGCAACACAACATTTTTTTTTGGCCTAAAGATAAGATCCTACCTATGTCCTCTGTATGTAGTAAAGTTGTGTACCCTTTTATATCCCCTTACAGCGATCTCTATTGACTCGAGCCTTGCCAGTCAATGTTCATCTCTTGACACTAGAACACTGGAGTGACGATAAGATCTTGCTGCGTCTGGAGCATCAATTTGAGATCAATGAGGATAAAGCATACTCAAAGTCTGCCAATGTTTCTTTAAAGGTCAGTAACATATCAACCTTAGGCCTAAAAAAAAGAAGTTTGATTGGCGTAACCCGACCGACCCTATTTTAACCCCCGACCCTAAACATTTTTTTTATTTTTTTAAATTTTTTTATTTTTATTTTTTAAATTTTTAAATTTTAAATTTATTTTATTTTATTTTTTTGTGAGAAAAAGAAAAAAACCAGTGAAAATGTGTATTTGGGCCATTTGTTTATGTCTGTATGGTATATGTGTGCTGGTATATAAAATTTCATAGACGTTTTATAGATTTTAAAAAAAAAATCTAAAAAAAATCTTTAAAACAATCCGACCTACCTACCCTATTTTTTTCTCTCTATGTTACACCAATCAAACTTCTTTTTTTTTAGGCCTTATAGTCTCAAACCATTTAGGTTCCACTACCTAAATCATTTTTATACCAGCGATTTATCTATTGGTCGGTCATAAATTCCCCAATTTCCAGATCAGGCAGGCCAGTGGTCATGCCTTAAAGCGCTGTTTTGATGTGAATCCCACACATGGCCTTGCTATAGTCAACAATGACAGTGGACTAATGGCCTGAAAAACAGACACTTCATGGCCACTGGGTCTTTGGTCTGTAATTCAACAGTGTTTACACTTTTCCATGCAGCTATTAAACAAATCCGATTTTTCAGAAACCTTTCCCAACTTTTTGTCTATCTCACAGATTACTGAACCAATAATAGGCGTGTTTGTACTTATTTTAATGCATTTCTCATGGTGATGCCAAATATGGTGATGAAATTCAATCAAATTGACATTTTTAAACATTTTGTGAAATTTTGGAATTGTCGTCTGCAGACAACTGCCACATGGAAAGTGATAAGGCTGTAGAACATATAATGCACTGCTCAAAATAAAAGCAGACTTCTCAATTTGTCCAACATCTAGAACTCTTTTCACACGTTCTTCATGATGGTTTAGATTAGGAGATCATATCACAAGACGTGTAGATTAACACAATCACATACTAAAATAAATGTTTATTTTACACAGAGAAATTTGTCAGGAAATACTTCTAAGCTATATTTGATTTTTTAAACGTTTATATACTAACTGTTACCAAGCCATCAGCAAATAGAACCGTATTGTTATTGTTCTGTCGGACCCCATGATCTTCTAGTTGGAAATTCCAAGATCAAACATGATTGGCCACAAAAGGTCATTAATGACTCTACACCCCCATATATAAAGCAGATGAAGTACAAGACATAAAAGAAAGAAATTCTCTAGTGATCCTAGTTGCTTTCTTAATATCTAACATTTATATAGCGCTAAACAGAGAACACAGCGCTAAACAAAATCAAAACAACATTATGTTCAGTGATATATACCAACACAATACATACAAAAAAACTTACAAAGAGAAAATCTGTACTTGGGAAACAAATGAGTTTTCAACCGGCGCCTCTCTGATGCTCAACGGAAGCTGATATCAAAGTCAGAAAACACACATGGAACACATTTTCACTAGCTTGACTCTTCATCTGTGTAAGGCCAAATAAAATAAATTACATGTTGCTCGTCCCTGCCCGCCTCCTTTTTGGCCGCCGCCTCCTTTTTTTAAAACTATTTACTATTAAAAAAAAGGGCAAAAAATAGGGCAAAAATAAAACAACAACCCTGTTTCTGAACTTAGAAACTTGCTTGAAGTGGACATAAATGATACAAATCATTTGTTTGTCATTAGATTGCATCAGTAACTCAAACAATACACCATACCATGGTTTGCATATTAAAGATGGCGGCCATTTTGGAATAAAAATAGCAACAAATGGGTAAATAGTCGAGCACTGCCTCCACCTTGTTTTCAAAAAATCAGGACGAGCAACATGTAATTTATTTTACTTGGCCTAAAATATCTATGGTTTGTGTTTTTGATTAGAAGCCATGTCAACCAAACCTTTGTGTGTGATGTCATTGAAAATAGTAATGATAGGTATGTCCCAGGGGCGGATCCAGGGGGTGCTGCGGTGGCTGCAGCACCCCGGGGTATGAAAAAGAAAAAAGAAAAAAAGGGGAGAAAGAAAAAGGAAAGGGGGGGGGGGAATCCACATGGATTCGCGCAAAAACAAAAACAAAACAAAAAGTTTTTTTTGTTTGTTTTTTTTTAAAACTTTTTTTCTTTTTTTTCTTCTTCTAAGTCCAAAACAGGACCTTAGATGACTGGTATTTGACCCTTAGTCAACAAACATGCCGAATTTGGAAGTTGTGCAAGCTTATAGCCATATTCTTTATATTATTTTAATTAATTTCGCAATAATCCATAGATTCTCAAAATTGGCGAGAATCCATGGATTCTCGCAAAATCCCTCCGCGAGAATCCGAACAGATTCTCGCGGTTGGTTACGAAATTCTACCCCTGCATCGTTCCAATATAATAATAATAATAATAATAATAATAATATTACCGTTCTTAATATAGCGCTTTCCACAATGCAAGCACAGTCCCAAAGCGCTTTTTAAATCAATTATTATCGCTGCCAGTTAAGATATCAGAATCCTTTGGTCGCTACACTTAGGCGGCTACCAGTCAACAAGTGCACAAGCCTATCAGCACTACTTAGATTTTGATATCCTAACAGCTCCCCAAATATCGCTTGGGTCGACGAAGCAATTGAAACTAAGTACCTTGCCCAAGGATACAAACATGTTGGCCGTAGCGGGACTCGAACTCACAACCTTTGCATCGTGAGACCGGCGTCTTATCCATTAGACCACACACGTTCTCACACACACGCTCTTATATGGCAACGGGAGTGTGCCATTTTGAAATATTTGTAATAGTCATCGCCCGGTTAACGATGAAAATAAGTTAAAAAATAGCATTTGCAATGGAGTTGGTTACTCCAACGGGTTTTGGATTGGAAAAAAATTCTTCTAATTATAATGAATTTTTCAAAATGATGAGATTAACATTCGCGATTACATGTTATTTCAATACGAATTCATAATTTAGGATTTGCGTGCCCACCGCCGTCTGAATCATACTGTGGTGGTAGAAGCGCCCTCAAGCTTTAACTCGGTTTGCGCTTTGCTATTTTACTTTCAAGTCTCTGCATGAAATCGACCAATTTATCAATTAGGTGACAAAAATAAATATCAATGGGTCAGTCGGCTGTGATTTTGTTTACACTTCTTTCATAAAAGTGTTTAAAAAATGTACAATTTGAAATTCTTTCAAAAGTTTTCACATTTTTTTGAAAACTTCTGAATTTGTGATATATTTTGTGTTATAATTTTCATTACAATTTCAAAACATGTTGAAATTCACAAAAAATGTTCACATTAATTTTGGAGAAAAAAATCCAAACGCCAAAAACACCTAATCGACCCGATTAAATTTGATCTTTAAGTGTCTAATGTTACTATTTCCTGCTTGAAATGAATAAGTAAGCTTAAATATATGTTTTTTAGACTATTGTCACACTAGAAACATTAGTCAAATTGACTAAGGACCTATACCAATTTTGTCTCAACATAACCTTTTTATTTTTCAGCCAAGACCGACCCGATTTTAAAATGTTTAGCACTTGAGGGCAACACAATTTTTTTTTGCCTAACCACAAGTAACGACAACAAAGATGCTCTAGAATTTCTATAGGATATTTTTTGATTTGCAGCGCAGATGCATTGTCCACTGCATGCTATCTCAACCAGTCAGGTATGGGGATAAATGGGTAACAGGCATCAACAGGGAGTCTGTACACACACATTTACAATGCGTTATCACACACTAAGCAAGGATATCCCATTGAAACCCACTTTTAGTGCAAGAATTGTTCTGGTAGTTGTGGTCGATTTAAACAATCATAACATCAACAATATCAACTCAATTTTTATGAATGAGGTATCAAACTATGGAGAAGAAATTTTCTCATAGAATGTTTATCTCAGATTTTTTGTATTGATTATTGATTTTGGATTAGCCAACATCACAAAGCGGCCTGGTCAGGGACTTTTTTGTGCTAGGTGTATACTATAAATTACTCAATTGGATTTCACAGAGTTATAAATCACAAAATATCATGAGGCCGTTTGCGATCGTCATATTTGCTATATATGTACTGTATTCTTTTTGATGAGGATCAACAAAGATTGTTGTTGGGTTTTTTTTGGTTTTTTTCTTCTGCAAAATAAAAATAAAAATATCAGGGTCGGGGAGGAGTGTAAATTAGGGTCGAGCCCAGGTTACTCCAATACAACAACTGTTTCTTCTTTTTGGCCTAAGTTGATCGAAATAAGTGCAGGTTTTGATAATATTGCATCATCTTTTTTGGACATTGTGCATTCTGATTTGTTTGCCATGCTATAAACCCAACGTTATCCAAGAGAACAGTTCAGCGAAAGGGATACCATCCCCTGGGCTTAAAAGTCTTCCCCTCGGAAATCGCACCAGTGTTAATAAATAAATCACATACCTTCGGATTGTTCACGTTTTGGCATTGCACTATCTGGTAAATATTTTAAGTCATCCGCATACGTGACTCGAATAAACTTCAAGGTGTTAACTCGTCGCACAGCAGCGATTTGGAAATTGATAGCAAGCTTATAAAATGGGGTTAACAAAACGTTGAATAATAACACGGTGGAAATAAGCCTAGAGTTAACAAATGTGTCTTATTTGTTTGCCCTCGCCCACCAGCAAACGACCCTGTTACATATAAGTTAATCCCCTAATCCCCTAAGACCACAGTGGTGTAGCTAGTATAGGTTTTTCATATAGGGGGGGGGGGTGAAAAATGAAAGTGAACCGACAAGGACTTGACCAAAAAGTCATCTTTTGCGAATTGCCGCCGAGTCAGGAACTTGAGAGTGGGTGGGTGAGGGGGGGGGGGGGGGGGATGGGGGGGGGGGGATGGTGTAGGGGGATGTGATGCTTCCTGAAACCAGTGCCAAAAACGAGCCTTCGATAGGCAAAAAAATAAATTGTTGTGTTGTCCGAAGTGGGAAAAATCAGGTTGGTCGGTCCATTTTTTAATTTTTTTGTTTAACATAATCGCAAAATCCATGTGAACTAATGTTTAAGATATATAGAACCGGTAAATAACAGAAAAACAGAGATTTAAATAGCAAACCATGCTGAGGTATTCAATGTGAGCTACTGTAGTCCTTATTTTGGATGGATACATTTTATATGCTTGAACAGTATAAAACAGTTGAAAAGGAAGTTTAAAAAAACAAAAACAAAAACAACCGACCTGACTTTTCTGAATGTTATGGTTGTTCGCTGAGGGCAACACAACAATTTATTTTTCTTAGCCTAACTGACAGTGCTATCTCAACCGACAGTGCCAATTTTGACCGACACAACTGAAATATGGGAGGGGGGATCCCCCTGCCCCATCTGGCTACGCCACTGCTAATAAGCGACCAGTCTCTTTGCACATACACTGAGCACTACTTTGAGATGAGTAAGGGAAGTACTATTTTAAAACCAATAAAAAACATAATTTTATGACCACAGGGTGTTGGAATCAATATGTAATCGAAGGTCAACATGGGGTGAGTTTTGTTCATAATAGCAGGCGCGTACGCAGGGGGGAATAAATATGGAGTGAACATCCCCCTCCCCCATCAGCGCAGTGCATTGCCCCCTCCCTACTATTTGAGTGGGGGAAATTCCCCCCTTTTTTGGCAACCTTACATTTACATTTTATAAAATAAGAATTAATTAGGTCTGAAATGGCTTAGAAACACCCTCAGAGAGCAGAAGCATTTGTTTGGAATCAATAATATGAAATTTATGACCTTAGTCTTTCATGCCTTGATTAATGCTTTTTTAGAAAGTGAGGATTAAGTTGACTTTGTTTTGATTTTTGATTCCCAAGTAAGATTAATTATAGGATTAAGATTTGACTTGAACTTAATGTCTAACATCTCTCAACATATTTCGTTTTCTGTTCGTAAAAAAAGAGTATACTTCAATTTTTTAGTAAAGAATGTCCTAGGGTTATAATTCAAGTAGAAATAAATCACACTCCTCTAGGATCTTTTTCACACCTGAGTATTTTAAGCCTCTCTCAAAAACGTGACATGTGTATAATACCCCTTATCTGTGTTTTCATTTCTTGCAGTAGCAAATTGAAATTGATAGTTAGTTGAACAGAATGCTCATCCAAACAGCAATGAAATAGAGCAATATGAACTAGGCTATCTCAGGAGATCCCTCACATTAATTTTCAGAGGATGATTTTCAGGCCAAAATAGGCCAAAATAAATAAATTGTTGTGTTGCCCTCAAGTGGGAAAATCAGAAAGTCGGGTTGGTTGGTTGATTTTTTAATTTTTTAATTTTTTTGAATGGGGACGTACACTGTCATGTTTACATTGGCATGTCAGATCAGATTATTTACGCATTTCAGCCAGGGATTTAAATAGCAAACTGTGTCGAGGTATTCAATGTGAGCTACTGTAGTCGTTATTTTGGATGGATACATTTTATATGCTATATAAAACAGTTGAAAAGGAAGTTCAAGGTAGAGTTTTGCTAAAAAACATTAGTTTAAAAAAATAAATAAAAAAAAACATGACCAAACTTTTTTGAATTTTACGGTCGGTTGCTGAGGGCAACACAACAATTTATTTTTCTTGGCCTTATATGGGGTTTTATACTTTCTACTTTCCACGTGGCAGTCGTCTGCAGACGACAGTTCCAAAATAATCACAAAATATTAAAAATATGTCAACATTATTGAATTACATCTCCATATTTGGAATCACCATGAGAAATGCATTACAATAAGCACAAACATGCCTAGTATTGGTTCAGTAATTCTTGAGATAAGACTTTGAAGTTGGCCGGGAAAGGTTTCTGACAAATCTGTTTTGTATGGTAACACTAATAGCCGTGTGGAAAGTATTAAGCCTCTCAAAAACGTGACATGTGTATACACTTTCTGTGTTTTGATTTCTCGCAGTAGCAAATTCAAATTGATAGAGCTTGTTGAAAACAGGAGGCTCATCCAAACAGCAATGAAACAGAGCAATATGAAATAGACTACGGTATTTACTTCATTATGCGCCAACAGGGCGCTGCATTTTTCAAAAGGGGGCGTTTATTGGGGGTCAATTTTTCAAAGGCTATAAAACCGATAAAACACCGCGATTTTGACTTGTTTACATCGCTGAAGGGGTCACACTACTAAATAGAGCTCCATAGGGATATGTACAAAAACACTGATATAAAACTCTGTGTTAGACCACTAAATTGCGAAAAATTGGACCTTGTAGAGTGATTTTTTCTGAAAGATGATCACATTTTCTCACCAAAAAGTGAAAAAAATAGGTAGGTGAACCTGCTCGATTTTTCAAAATACGCCCATGGAGTTGACTACCTCTCTGACGAGCTTGGAAATGCCGCCGTAATCGTCAATGTTTCCAGTAAAAAACACAAATTTGAAAGATCTCTCAAAATATATCTAGATGATATTCACGGTTTATAGTCAGGGTGCATGTAGGTGATATCCCATTAATCATAATTAATCAAAAATCATAGGCATTTACGCAATTGTATTACCGTCAAGTTTTTTTAATTGAGGATTTTGCCATGCATATTTTCCGATTCTAGCTTTAAACACCGCCCTTAAGGATAGGGGATACCCCATTTAGTGTAGTGCACCCTGAAGAGATTATTTTCGTTATACTTAGGGAATAGGTTCACTTAGGGAATTGGTTCAGACTCCCTAAATTGCTCAAATGTTATTTTCCTATACCACGACCTGTTTAGCGCCACGACGTGTTTAGCATCATTGCGCTGCATCTCTGCTGCATTGTCGATCCAGAGTGTGAATTACGCTGCATCTCGAATCGTATTCATCTCATGATTAAAAAGTTAAACTTTGCACGCGAATATGTTGTACTATTTTAGAACAAGAAAAGTGACTTTCATGTACCTTGTTCTATCAAATTTGTATGGGGGGGGGGGGGGGATGGGCGTCTGGATTTTGGGGTGGGGGGCATTTAATAGAGCAGGGGTGTTCAATGGAGTAAATAAGATATTTCAGAAGATAACTCGCATTAACTTTGGGAGGAGGATTTTTAGGCCAAATTATTCCGGGTTTTATACCTTTAATGTTGAATTTCTATGTGATGAGGCGTGCAAATAAAAGGCAAATAGCGGGTTATACAATCCTAAAACATACATTTTTGTTACTTTCACATGGATCAAATTGACTAAGAGATCATTTTAACACTTTCCATGCGGCTATTAATTATGAAAACAGATTTTTCAGAAACCTTTCCAAAATTTCCAAAGTCTTATCTCAAGAATGACTGAACCAATGCTAGGCATGTTTATACTTTTGTTGATGCATTTATCATGGTGATTCAAAATATGGCAATGAAATTTAATTATTTTGACATTTTTGAAACATTTTGTGAAATTTTGGAATGTTATCTGCCGACGCCTGCCGCGTGGAAAGTGTTAAGTCCCTAATTCATTTTGAGCAGTGTTAATTTTGAGCAAATCAAACAATTGTTGAAATATTTATTGCTGTTTATCTGACAATTAATGTGCTGAATTTGATTATTTGTGATTTTCACTTCTATTCCTAGGATCTCTTTGTGACCTTTGACATATTGAGTGTGGAAGAGACCACATTAGCCGCAAATCAGCTTATTAAGGATGCCAAAAGATTGAAATGGAACGTCACAGATAGCCCGGATCCTACGCCATCTGGTGAGTATCAGTCCAGGGTTCTAGCTACGGTGGGCGGCACTGGGCGGGGCCGCCCGGCACTGACAATATCCGCCCAGCACTCTAAAAAAAAAAAGTTTTAAAAAAAAGGGGTTTTTTTTTGGGGGGGGGGGGGTTATATCATGGATAAAATTATTAAACTGCCTCATAAAACAAGAAATTATGTGGCAGGAACCCTCAAAGTGCATTAAAAAACCCTAAAAAGACATTAAGAAGGCCTCTGAATCCCATGCCATGATCCACTGCACTTCGTTCGCTACACTTTCTCCGTTCGCCGTCAGTAAATTTACCCGGCACTAAAATGGTCCTGGCTAGAACCCTGTGTATCACAAAATGTCACACAAACAAAATTAACATGTCACATGATCAAGCAAAATAAGTGAAAGTTGAAAATTTTAATTTTTCAGTTTTATACTTTTAACTGTTTTTGGTTATTTGCTATGCAACATTTTGCAGAAAAAAACCCATTAGGCCAACAATTTTTTTTTGTTATGTTGTCCTCGACCGCCCGCTCGTCATTTTAGGGCCGCTCCGATTTTTTTTTTTTTTTTCCAGATTTTTTTAAAATTTTTAAATCGTATTTTTTTGTAAAAAAAATCAGATTTTTTTTTCTTTTTCAGATTTTTTTTTTTTTTCAGATTTTTTTTTTTTTTTCAGATTTTTTTCCCAGATTTTTTTCAGATTTTTTTAAAAACAGTTTAAATGGCATTATTATTAAATTAAGTGTTTATAACATATATGTGCGGCTCTTAGAGTGATTTTAACTTCTTGTTGGCTGAATTTTGAGCTTCTGCTGGTAAAACAAAATTTAAAACAAAATTTAAAAAAAAAAAAAAATCCGCCCGCCCGCCCCTCCTCTCTGAAAGCCGTCGAGGACAACATAACAATTTTTTTTTTTGCCTTATCAATGGATACACAATTCCAAAGATAGGAGCAAATAAAGGTTCTTAAAACTGTCCACACGGCAGGCGTCATCAGCAGACGACGTTTCAAATGTTCACAAAATATTTCAAAAATATCAAAATTGTTGAATTTCATTACCATATTTGAAATCACCATGTGATATGCATTGAAATAAGTACAAACATGCCTAGTATTTATTCCTTAATCCTTTGGATAGACCCAGGAAGGTGGGAAAGGTTTCTGGAAAATTTGTTTTGTATTACAATAAAACCAATAGCCGCATGGAAAGTGGTAAAATAACTCAAAATCAACATTCCCGACATCCCTCTTGCTTGCTTGATCACAACACATCACATCGCGTATTATAACCTAAGAAAATGACAAATTCAGAACAAAATTGTGTTTAATGTTTACAGTTTTACAAAAAAATAAAATAAAGCATCACTGTATTTCATGTTAGCAGGATGATGCTTGTAACACTATGAATGCTACATCCGGCCCTTCAGCGTGTGTAAAGTAATACTTTCTATGTATAGCCCTAGGGGAGTCTGCTTTCAACATGTTCAAGGGCAGCGATACATCTGTCAAAACCTTGTAAGTGCTCTTGCCCCCTGAACATGTCTAAGCAACACTTAGTATGTATAACCATTGGGCAGTTTACTTTATACATGCTGAAAGGCCAGAAAAACATACATGGTATTTCCAGAACGAAGTCTGTAAGTTCTGGTACCAGAACTAAGTCTGTGAGGTCTAGTTACAGAACTAAGTCGATCACAAAGAAGATAACTATAAATGCCACTTATTTTCACGAGGTATTACATTTCGCGAATTTCGTGAGGACCTTAAATTTGTGTAATTAAATGCCCATGAAATAAACCATAGTAAAAGCTTAAAATCAGAGTCAAATTTTGGAATCGTAAAATTAAATCCTCTCAAAAATGTTGGCTTTTGGTAATTCGCGAAATAAAGTACTCGCAAATTTTAAGTGTTTTACAGTATATAAAGTGACACAAATTGATAGATTCCTGTACTACTCAGCACTGTTAGACTGTACATATTTGTCCACTTGACTGTGCATCTGCCACTTGGGCATAGAATAAAATTGTTTGTTTTGTGTAACAAGCTAAACGTAAAAAGTTGGGTTAGTCAAAACAACTGGGTTTTTTTCTTCAAATATTTTCTTTTTTTAATTAGTAATTAGGGAGAGGCTGGTACTTGGTACTTATCACATCCCTATCTTAAGTTTAACACAGGGGAGGGGGCACTCACATATATAATGTATACAGGTATGTGCCACTCCTATAATGGGTCACTTTTTTGCAAATATTCCTTAAAAATGGGGTATGATTTGTTGGAAAACCCCAAACATGGGCCTCAATTTCTGAAAACAGCAGTCAAATCAGCTGTTTTTAGCTTACTACAAGTAAGCTAAAGCGACTCGATGCGAAAGGTCACGGTAAAGGTCAAGGGGAAAGTGCGACTATGAAACATGGTTTTATCTTGGTCACGCAAGTGGTATTTGTCGGAAAATGTATATTGAGATGGTGAAACAATATGATCGCATGAATATGTTATAAAATGAGTTAGATTGCCATTCGACAAACTTGGAAATTTTTCGTTATTTTCTTTATTGTCAAAACTGTATTGACAATACGTGTAAAACGCTATGACATAAAATTTGATTAACACACGGCATGCATGTATCATGATGTACATGCGTGTTTGTCTCATTGTGATTGGCTTACTACAGAAATCACGACAGGAAGGGTTAGAGATCATTATTATTCATGATATAATTATTATAATATGTGACCCGCTCCGACGAAACCAGACATAAGTCGCACAGGATATTTCGAGATAAAGCTCGTCAAAGTTGAAATGGGGGTGAAAAATCTGGCGGATATCAATTTTTGTTTTACATCATTTTTTGATTCTTCAATATATACTTTAACCCTCAGTTAAACAAAATCAAATTTATTGATGAGGGAGGAAGTACAAAAATCATGCCTTTATTGAGGCAAACTGTGTCCCAAAGTGGTGATCTTCCAAATACATCGTATTTTCCATAGATAGGCGACACTATGCACTGACTTACCTATAAATAAATTTGGTATCGTTCGAATCGTGAGTCATGATCTTGCCATATATGGTAACATTTAATTAATTATGCATCGTATTCATGAATATTGATCATTTAAAATGGTAAACAAATCTGACAGCTGATCTGATCCAACGACTCCGATTGGTCCGCGATGACCCCATGAATCTTGTTGGTGTCCGTGTATACTCGCGCACACGCTACTGCGTTTGTGGAACTTCTTTCCACTGTTAAGCTTTCAGTATCGTTAATTTACAGTAAAAGTAAAATACTGAAAACGTTCGCAGATAAAAAATGACTACGAGTGAGTCGAAAGGCTGATATAGCCTAGACGTGAGTACAAAATAAACCAAATATAAAATGAAAAGGGGTCTTTAAAATAAATGATACATCATCGTCCAACCCCGCCTGTTCCTCATACGGTTCTCCTACTAAAAAAGGAACCCAAGAGTATGGCGCCGCTTACATCGCCAGCGGTGTGTTTACGTATACGCACGATGTTGCTCTAAAATTCGCTTCATTGTGCACATTTGGTTGCACTTATGAAAGTTTTATGCATTTTGGTAGTTCACAAAATTATTCTGATGGTAAATCTTGAACGAGTCGCGAATTTAATATGTAATGTTAATGTCCGGAAGCTGATTAAAACCGGTGCAGATGTGACAATAATAAATGCATGAATGAAGACAACACAGAGAACAGAATTACATATCTACAGTACAGTACACTTTGGTGGATATTTAGTATATTTTATTGCGTTTTCACTTCCTCGAAAATCTGGACTACCAATTTTCGTAAATCCCGAGTCCCGCCCGAAAAACAAAATCGAGTCCCAGGAGCACTAATTCCCGAAAATCCCAGCCTATGCCTATAGGCTATGTATGGTTAACTATGTAGTAGTACTATTTTGATATCAGAGGAAAGCCTATCTTATTCTCAATATTCCCCTAAACCAATCACCTCGGTAAATGTTATTGTTACTTATTGAACCATCCAGAAGAGAACGCCAATTCGCCAACTGGTTTTTGTGGCATTACCAAAGTCAAAGTGGCGCACCATTTACAAGGCCAAATAATAAAAAAAAAGTAGTTTCTCTTCCCCGCGCGTGCGCATCCATTTTGGCCGCCGCGTCAAAAAATAGTTTTTTTTCTTCAATTTTTTTAATTTTTTTAATTTTTCTTTTTTTAATGTTCTCAAGATCACACTGATGTTGTAAATGGAGAACGTGTCAATATTTAAAAAAAACCTGTTAAAATCAAAGAACAACATAACAGGCAAACTGTTAATTATCAAAACATGATAAAAATTAAACTGTATCATCAGATGATATAAATAAACCGTGGGTAAAACTGGTGTTTTAAAATACCAGTGTGGTCTTCGGGACATTTGTTTGTCGTTTTTGGCTGGAACTGATTTATTTATCAAGATATTCCCGAGATCACACTGATAGTTTGTAAATCTAGAATACACATCTTTTCTTGTTTAGCTTTTTATTCCTGAAAGAGAAAAAATAGAGAATAAATCCTTGAGTTATATTAAAATAAACATGCAAAATATCGCGAGCAGTTTCCAGTATGTATCCATTTTAAGGTTATAAAGCTAGTCTTAGAAAAGTGGCGGCCATTTTGAAGCAAAAACATTTCCACCATGTTGGAAAAAGCGAAACCAGTTTTCGAAAAAGGGGCATTCGCCATTTTGGGAAGAAGAAAAAAAATGCCCTCATCTTCCTTTTTTCAAAAAGTTAGCACGAGAAACTAGTTTTATTTTTACTTGGCCTAAGATCCAGGGGCCATGGGAGTTTGGTGACCTGTACACATATTATTATTTTCATTAAATGATGCATATTTTCATAAAATAGGTGTTGTATTTTGCCATTGTTATGTACCCAAGTTATTCATCTCTGTACATATTATTTATTGAACCTTCACACATTACAAAAGAGAACAATCATCTACCATTAGGTCGCACCATTTAATATCCAAGGTGTTTGGCAATATTTTGTTTTAATACCAGAAAGAGACTATTTCTTGATCTTATGAAATCTCAACCGAAGCATATAGAAGGGCAAATGTGCTTACACGGTGAACGGTGAATGCATAATAATATATATATAATTCTTGTTTCATGTAAGGTATAATATGTATTCGAGCTTTTCATCATTTGTTATATGCTGGACAGATTATAGTGGTTTATATATAGACATGTGTTATGAGTTATGAATTTTCGCAAATTCTCAGCTGTAGTGAGCTTCTGCATCATTGATGCTCTCGTTTTAGGTAAAAGCACCCCTATAAGTGTGGATAAATCTTGTTCGACCAAGGAGTTTTAGTAATTGAAAATGAAAAAGATATGTATATAAAAGTAGGTTAACATGGTCAAGGAGGTTTTGGCAAACATTTATTTTTATTTTTTATGCCTTGCTATTCCCTTAGTGGTCGAGCAATAAGAATGTAGGTCAACAGAAGCACCTACTTAAATGTCCCAAATGTAGAACGGGGTATTCAATAGGAGTGAATCAAAACAAGCAGAGAAGCACTTATACTCTGCAGGGCTGTTACGTTGGACAAGGTCTTGTTGAACGCTTAATCAATTTCTCTGTAATCAATGTGAAGGACGCTCAGTTTTCTCATCGGAGGATGTGGACATTTGACGAAATGGATCTTTGCATTTGTATTTGTGAAATGCTGTAATAAATATAAAAGAGCGACATCAAGGAAAATGAGTCCAATGTCAAAAAAATCTAATCTATAGATAGTGTCACCTCTAAGCGTCACAGCAGCCAAGCAAACAAAAGCTTGCCTGCCGGTTTGTGCCGTGTGAATTTCCTGCCAAACATAAGCTTGCCTGCTGGTATGCGTGGGCATTTAACATTGTTGATCAACATGAGGTGACATTTCTGCACAATACAGCTTTACAAATGACTAACACAATTAGTCATTTGTAAAGCTACATTGTGCAGAAATCCAAAATGGACATTTATTTCTAATGATATGGTTAATTGAAGTGTTTTTAAAACAATAAAAAACAAAAGGATTTCTATCCTTTGTTTGGTTAGATCTCAAGATCAATATTTGCGACTCTCGACTCATCTTGGTCAATCACATTATGTGACGAATAATACGGCAGCAAAGAATTTTTGAACAAGTCTGATCAATATTCTTTTCTATGGGTCACTTTGGGTTCACCCAAACAATATTTGATGTCATGTTATCTTCTTGTTTTCTTATTTTACAGACGTGAAGCCTGTGCCAGTACCTTCTGATACGCTGAATGTGACCCTTGACCCGATGCAAATTAGGACATTTATCGCTACTATTCAGAGGAGATCAAGAGATCATTGATGAACAAATACATTGACGCTGCGATATGATGTTCCACGACCCAATCCCTTTTATCCTGGCCGGTCATAAATTCTCCAATTCACAGATAAGACAGACCAGTGGTCATGCCCTAAAGCACGGGTTTTGATGTGAATCCCACACATGGCCTATATGGCCTCGGGGTCTTTGGAAGAGTTAAGGTAGTGGAACGCAATGGTATGATACTGTAGTACTGCAGCTATCAATAATCAGGTCATACCAGGGTGTACTTAAGCTTAAAAATGTTAGTACGTAACTCACTGTAACCTCATGTTGGAAAGTAACAGCAGTGCGTACTTTAGTAATTGCATCATAATGCAGTGTGCATATCTTCAATGCACAACATTTGTGATCTAAGAAAAATATCTGTATGGTCCAGATATGTTGTGGTATGTCTATAGTTCAGTCAGTTCCAAATTGGTGAACCTGTTTACAGCAGCGATTGAATTCAGAAGACCGTTGCGTGCAAAACTATCGTATGGCGCAATATTGAGCAGTACTATCGTATTGATGGATTACTTTTGCCCGCGGATAGATAAAACCGCATATTTTTTCGCCAATTTAGAACTGATCAAACTATAGATTACTGTAAAGGGGTAAATTAGTGTGCGTGTAAATTTTCGCCCTCTCACATTTTGAACAATTTTGCTTGATTTTATTGTCGCGATTTTGAGCTTCCGTACATAGACCTATATAATACAAAATTAATACATTCGCACCCTTTTTTGCGCTTGCTGATTTTAGCGCAAAAATAAATGTAGCGCAACAATTTCCACTTTTAGAGTATGTGAAAGCATCACCTCCCATAACTTGAGATGACACAGTGTGAACTTATTAAGAGGGGTATATGGCAAACTCTTTTCTGAGGTACTGACCGCCCGGGGGGGGGGGCACTGACATTGGAAAAGGGTATAGGTATGTGCCACGCTGAAGACCCCCCTTTTCACCCTCTGCTGCTAGCTCTTATGACCCCCTTTTGAGCCTTCATCAGTTCTTAAGACCCCAATTTTATCAAAAATCTTGAAATTTTGTGTTCCAAAGCCCCAATTCTTCGAAAATTTTGCATTATAGAACCAAAAACCCCCGAAAATTTGTGTTCTTGCTAATCAAATTGAACTATAGGCCAGTTCTCAAGACCTACTTTTTTGAAAAAATCAGACCTAAGACCCTACTTTTCGTCATAAAATCCACTCAGTTCAGTTCTGTAGCCCCCTTTTTGAGATCCTGGGCGGCACACCTCTACCCCCCAAAAAGTTGAGTGCCCCCCCCCCCCTGACCGCCTGTACATGTACCTCCAATCCTGAAGAAAGGGTGATGAGTAGGCCTATGGCCAATAAAATAGAAAATATTGTACCATATTTCACTGGTATACAACATGCAGTATTTTGTTTGGCCTCATTATCAATAAATTGGTATCATATATATTTATAAAGTATTATGATACGTGCTAAGTGTAAATAATCTATATGCATGCAATGCTTTAATAACATATTTGTACTAAGTAAGTAAACTTAACATGTTTCTCTCACCCAGTGTTGTTAGGGGCTTTTAGGCCCCCCCCCCCCAAAAAAAATGTTGTGTTACCCTCAGGGACTGACCCTAAAATCTCAAGAACCAGGGTCGCAATTTGTTTTTATTTTTTAAAGATTACATTTTACCCAATTTGTCAAAATATTACTATTTTCTGCTTGAAATTAATAAGTTTGCTTGAATAGATCGCTTTTAAACTCTTATCATACTCTGTCTTGTCATGAACCATGGTCTGTCAGTAATATTTGTCAGCAAAAAAAAAAAGGGAAAATCAACTGACAGTCCAGACTTCCAGATTTTTGCCACTTGAGGGCAACACAACAATTTTTTTGTTGGCCTTATTTATTTACTACTTAAATTAAGATTCAATATATGAACTTGTTGATCTGAAATTCATTTAATTGTCTGCAACAATTGTGGAAAAAAGGCATGCGAAAATCAATGGATAATTTGAAGCATTAGGGACGGGAACACAGGTTTACTTGGTTGAATGCAATTGCAACAGTTAAAGCTGTGACATGTAATATTATGCAGCTGTTTTAGAGGGGACTGTAAAGAATATAGTCTTTTCACGTAATAACCTAGGCGATTCCTCATAGTGTCTAACAACAAAAATGGTAGTTATTATTTCATTAATAACCATCATTTAATGACTAATGCATACCGTAAAACGGGGTGAATAGGGACATAGGGCCCCCATGTCCATATTCACCCCGTTTTAAGGTACACAAACTGGCCGGATGACATTTAAAAAATGTTTCCCACTTTTGCCCCTATTCACCCCAATGAACCTATTCACACCATTTTACGGTACTATTAAAGGTCTTCAGGAGTTGTTTACCAAGCTCCCTCCTCCTCCCCCATCTCGAAAAGAAATTACACTACTATAGGTGTATGTGTGGAAGTTTCACAATTGTTTGTATATTGAGGATAAGCGTCTGGATGTTCTGCTTGTCATTAATGTTGCCCTGTAAAAACCCTTCCCCATGTGTGGGTGGTGTACGTGATTGCAATGAGGTTATCACTATTAACATTGAATGTCTCTTCTTCAATCAGATTGCGATATAATCGTGTGATTAGTGTGTCTGTCTATGCGATTAACCTTTCACTTGAAGCCACAAGGATAATGTTTTATGATACCAAGGAGTTTACCATATAAACAAAAGATTCTGTATGAGGATGCTTTACTTTCATCACATGACCACTGATTTCTGTCACCAATGTCTACTGGTTTCCATTGACATTACATTGCATTGACAAGGCTTATAGTGTTGTTAAACGAGGGTCTTTAAGAAAATCCTGCTGCAAGTAGTACCATTGATCGGTCCTCTCTTATTTTTCTTAAAGACCCTTCATTTTTTGAATAACACAGTTGAGATTCAACTTCTTTTCATATCTGTGGCCTAGATGCCTATCTGTACCATGTTTTATGAAGGTGTGAGTCAGACAATCTCCAGCTGTTAATTACTTTAAAATATTAAGTATCTGTAAAAGATTTACCAGACCTGTAACTCCTAGTCTAACTGTCAGACGCACAAGTTTCTTTGCATTTTTTCTCTCCAAGTGAATATGACTAGTCGACCATAGTTCAGCTGTGGTGTGTCTAGCTTGTTAGAAGTGTGTTTATTGGGTTAAATAATCATGGTACATGAAATGTTGCTTTTGCTAAACTTGACAATGTTGCCATAAAAATGTGCATGCTGTCGGATGGGATGTTATGAATGCCAAATAAAGATGTTGTATTTAATTCTTATCACTTCATACTATGGGTTTTGTATTCTCATTTTGAGCTTCCGATGGAATATAGTTATCTTATGTCTGTGATAGGTAATTCAGATTTAATCACACTTTGACTTTTATTTTAAATGTTTACAATACAGGGTGTGTCATAAAAAGTGTCCCATGTAAAACCTGATTTTTTTTGCTATGAAAAATATACAAATTGTTTGCAAAATACTAATAGTCATGTTCAGCAATTTTTAATGTGCCATAAGAATTTGTTTCTATCAATTTTGGAGCTTCCATTATCAAATTATGGCAAATCTACTTGGGCATGTACAAATTAAGTTCTGGCCACTTTCCATGTGAACAGAGCTCTTTTATTAGAATCCTTATTCAGTGTGTATTTGAACATAATAAATAAGATCAATAATTATCTACCTACTAAATGTTGATAGTTGAATTGAACAGAAAAAACATATTTTCATCCAAATTATCCAGTTATCAAGTGCTAAAAAATGCTAATCCTAAGTCCCTCTCCAAATGCATGCGCCGTCGGTTTTCTATGACGTAGTCAACCGAGCCCTCAGCGAATGTGTAGCTGAGGGCAGTGGGCTTAGTGGTTGGGACGTGGGGCTTAACAGAGGGTCCCCGGATCGAATCCCGGCAGGTTCCCGGAGATTTAGTTGGCGTTTTTTTCCTCGAAAATCGTGATCCCGGTCAAAAACAAGCTGATCCAAAAAACCAGACCCTGTTCTACATGAGAATGAACCTCTCAGGTTGAGTTGGTCAATCAGGCTTCCTCCACCACCCCCTTTCAAAATGACACAAAAAATGACACAAATCTGTAAAAAAAATTGTAGTTTTTTACAACCTAAAGAAAAATTTGGATTGGTATTCAATTGGACATGAACATTTTTCCCCCAATTTCTAAAATAATGGGACAGTCCGGCCCATAGAATGGGATTCTTCTTCTTTTTTTCCTCGCATAATTTTGCCTCCATGTACAAAACAGTCCTTGATGATGTAGGGTCTTTTGAGAAGAGTCAGTGCAACTGAATGGGTGGAGAGCACATTTTTTTGGGGGGGGGGGGGGGGGGAAGGAGATAAATGTGTAAATGTATTTGTCAAGTTGATAAAAAGATGGAAAAGTAATAGGCATTATCAACATTTCCTTATTGTTATTACCTTATTATATAATTTATTTCAAATTGTGATAGCAAATTGTATTATCATTACTAATCATATTGTTACTTATGTATAGTGCTGTATTATAGATGCTAAATACGTAATTCATGCAAATTACGGATATTTTAAATTGATTGTACTGTGTTTATAAATAAAATAAATACTGATACTCTTAAAATTACTCTTGTATAAATCTGTCATTGTTTGGGTTTCTGAAAAATAATGGGTCGAATAGGAAACTATTTAAGAGACGCACCATTAGATTTTCAGAGGGGGTAGGAAGTTGGATTCGGGGGGATTTTTGTTTTTTGGCTACCTATGGGGGATTTATTTTTATTTTTAGTGTATTCATTCATATTGAGTTGGGTGGGGTAGAGAGGGGATTTTTTTTTTGTTGGCCTGCATAGAGGGGGAATTTTTTTACTTCCAAAAACTTCCTACCCCCCACCCCTCCCCCCTGAAAATGTGATGGTGCATCCCTAATAGTTGCTTATCCAGCAAAAGGTCAAGCAGAAATGTCCACTATATAAGGGTTCTGTAGTTTGATCAGTTCCAATTTGGTGAAGGCAACAAGTGCACTGTGCATGATATGCGTGATGTGTGCGCGCGACCAAAACCAGGTACGTGTGGCCAATCACGCGCATATACGCTTGGATTACTTTTGCATGCGGAGAGATAAAAACGGAATAGTTCTCGCCAAATTGGAACTGATTAAACTATAGTGAAAGTTGTGCAGACCCAGGTTCTAATGATTAGATTTTTGGGACAGATATGTTTATTTAATTAATTTCAACATTATTTCCTAATTCTCAGTCTCAAACTGGATCATTAACTAACCATATTATACGGTAAAGTAAAAATAGTTCATCTACTTTGGGAATATACTTCGTCAGCAACAAGTACAGTATTAAGGAAAAATCTTGAATGTTGCGATTTTCAGTGTTTGATAGTTGTCATAGCAGTATGAACTGTGTTATGTGCTTCAATTCAAATTCACTGCAAAAATCTAAATGTGCATTTTAAACTTTGAACTTGCATAGAAACCAACAGTAATTGGTCATTTGTAATAAATGAGGTGTCTCATAGATAATAATAAAATATGATATAGATTACCAGATTACCAGAATGATATCAGGGTTAGAAGTTTAACAGGTTCACAGTCCGATTACAATTTTAAAACTGTCAAGCTTTTGTCAGGATTTTCTCTGACCAGAGAGTTGTGTTATAACAACTCTCTGACTTCTGCATGACTTATTATACGCAAAACAGGCTGTCAGTTTTCTATTTTTATTATCATAATTTGGGCTGCCCCTTGCCCGGTGATTTGAGAGTAGGTGCCTCTTTCCTGCTTGCAAAATTGATGGCTCTGAAAAGAGCTTTTAAAAATTAAGTTGAATTGATAGTATATAGGTGCCCCTTTCCTACGTGAGAAAGATTGGTGGCTCTGAAAAGAGCCGTTCGGGTGGACTGCTCCTTGTCCACTAAACAGAGTTGGTGTTGGTGGCTCTGAAAAGAGCTCTTAAAGTAAGTTGCCGCTAGTCTACTATTAATTTTGCTCTCCTCTTATAACAACGTAGTCCAAAGGACTTTCCCTTGACCAATAGAAATGACGTAGGCGCCCCTTGTCTACAGGCTATAAAAAGTCTGTTGCACAGTAGTGCGGTCACTGATATGTAAATATCGACCTCATTGGTTTGACGATATCAGGGTTCCCTGGCGTTTTCACTTCAAACATGTAATAAACAGATGACTTACTTTCTAGGTCTTTATTTGAAAATGTTTATAAACAAAATACTGACAGTGCAATGATGTTCATCATTGTCCTTTACAAAAGTCAAGGTCATGTTGAAGCAATCTTTTATCCAGGAACCTAACCAAGCAATGTATTCCAACTCCTAATAATAATTAACACTTTAGGCTATTAGTTTTACCATACAAAAAAGATTTTTCAGAAACCTTTCCAAATTTTCAATTTTTTATGTCAGGAATTACTGAACCGATACTAGGCATGTTTGTACTTATTTTAATGCATTTCTCATGGTGATTTCAAATATGGTGATGATATTCAATAATGTTGACATTTTTTGAAACATTTTGTGACATTTTGGAATTATCGTCTGCAATGCAGACGCCTGCCTTGTGGAAAGTGTTAAACACCAATAGAGTGATAGTTGTGTGAACCAAAACTAATATGATCTTATTAAATCAGCCCAATGTTTCGTAAAGTTACCTCGGGCTTCTAAAATGCAACGCAAGAGAAGGTGAACTTTAATACAGGATAACAACCACGGTGAATGTCACCTGCAAAGCAGAATTCTTGGGTAGACCAAAATGCATTGCGGTAATCACTGTTTAGTACATGTAGTTGAATTAATAGGCTGGCCGGAATACGTTTGACGTTACCTGTAGGATTCATGAAAAGATTAAAAAAGCTCAACACCAATTAATAAAAACACCTTTTGCAAGTTAATTAATTAGCGTACACTAGATCGGATTAGAGGATTAAGAGCGATACAATATCGGTAATTATTAGGTCAATCGAGTAAAAGTATTAGCCGGAGCTAAGATCATAAGCATCTTATTTCGGTCAATACTTACAGTACTTAGCGTATCTCCCGGGGGTCAGGGGGTGCCCTCTGACGGCTTTGACCGGGAAGGCCAGCTCAAACTAACGCGCTTAAAAATTCGAAGTAAAGAGAAGAGAGGAATAGAAAGGGGGAAGGAAGGGAAAGAAAGGAAGAAGAGGAAGAGAGAATGGGGAAGGAAAGGAAGAAGAGGACGGGAAAGGAAAGAGACAAACCAAAAGGTAGGAAGGAAAAACGAGGGAAAGAAAGTGTACCCTGATGGTAAAACATGTACATGTAGGTAGTTATCGTTACATCTTATCGTTTAAATCATAACAGTTCAATAGTACATAATATTATGATAACGATTAGGTTCTATTTGTTTACAGCTGGAAATTCCACAAATTATTGCAACAATAACATCGAACAAATATTGCATGAGATGAGGTATAGGGCTTATCATGCTATAGTACTCCGCGACATAAAACATTGGGATACTTGTAACATAATTTTGAAATGCCTCAATGTGACTATATTGCATTTTTGAAATACATTGATTCAGAAACGGTTGTACCCTCGAATTTGTAATCCTTACTATTACAAAAGCCTTGTACCAAGTTGGTACTATCGTTATTTTAGAAACAAAATACCTGTTCCGTGGAGACAATAGTTAACTTAGCTGGAAAAGTTCGACGAACAGAAACAAGGCAAAATACAATCTCAGTATGACCTTTGATATTCTTCTAAAAACGTTCTGTTCATACACGTAGGCCTAGATGGTATAATGCTGATTGCAGATTACACTTTTCATGCGGCAGGCGTCTGCAGATGACATTCCAAAATTTCACGAAATGTTTCAAAAATGTTAACATTATTGTATTTCATTATGATATTTCGAATCATCATGAGAAATGCATTGAAATAAGTACAAACATGCCTAGTATTGGCTCAGTGATCCTTGAGATAGATTTTTAAAAATTGGGAAAAGTTTCTGAAAACTGAAAAATATGTTTGTATATTATGGTAAAACTAATAGCCTAGAAAGTGTTAAGGGGTCGCTGAACGATCCAGACCCTGGTCGTTCTCCATGACGTCGGATTTTTACTATTGTGTTCTTCAAATCTGTCCATTTTAGTCACGGTGATTTCAGGTGACTGGCCAAAAGTTGGGACTGGTCGTACCAGGTCGCTACAAGTACATGGTGTCCCTAACAAAGGGTGCACTGTTTACCCAACTTGTTGACCATGAAGTTCTAGAATTTAGTGTAAGAAGTTTATATATATGGAAAGACTAGACAACTGGCTTTCAGATACTGCTTATTTCAGTCTGATTTGGATTTTCAATCCTGAGATATGGCCAATTAACTAGAGCTATACCCAAAATCGATGTTGTGCCACTTTTCACTTTTAAAGATTTACTCCTAAGATACAACTTTCACTTGTATGATTGTCCTTCACCATGGTTATGCAAAATAACATTTTTGTATTGAGATTGATGAAATACTAGAATGAGTGTCTGTGTATCCAAGCAGAACTGAATATAAATATGTTTGTCACATGATTCGAACCAGTCCTCTTGAAGAGGTTTCGCAAATGTTTATTAGGCCTATATTTTCAAAACAAGACAGACTTCCATTTGGCGGGGTGCGGCCTCAATTTACATTAGAAGTCGAGGGTGTTCATGGTCTTAAAATATCATGAAACGAGAAACCCAGCTGAAGTCATCAAAGAGTTTGCCATTCATTTCCCAAACATTCACGTACCAGCTAGGAATACACTTGCAAAAGAGTATCGGAAATACGCGGTAAATGGTATACAAGCACCACTAATATGAATAAAGAACATTCTGGAAGACTAAGAAGTGGCAGGACAAAGTAACACACCGATGACGTGCGGTGTACTCACAATATAAACTGCTCGTAGAAATCCCTTACCACATATTCCAATTTCGCTTTCCGCAATGCACTCCCCGAAAATTCGCACAGACTCCTGATGACATCGACAATGCCACGACTCCTGACAACAACGGAGAAGATGTTAATTTAAATTCAGTCTCTATCGATACTTGTACAAACAAAAGTTTTAGAAAAGCCATGATTAATAATGTGTATGTTCCTCCTCTGTGTACAAATTTCTGGTCACATTCCCCAATTACTTTTTCAATTGGGCCAACATTTGTCTCGCCACTCCACAGTGCACCAATGAAGCGAGGTTGATCTCATTAAATTGGAAAATCCTTCACAATATGTATCCTACCAAAGTACTTTTATGTAAGATGGGTAAAGTAGATTTGTCACACATGCAACGTTATTGATTATATCGACCATTTCTTTTTCGAATGTAATAGAGTTAAGCAGCTATATGGTCTTATGCTAGTCAAGTCATTTCGCTTAAACTGTCTACATGTTTTGTATTAACCACTGAAATTGTTATACTAGTATTCAATTATCACAATAACATTTATGACCATAATGATCTAAAATGTATTAAACACAACATCGCCGTTGGGAAACTGTGCATAAGCAAGTTTAGAAAATTTGAAAAAGAACTCTTTCTTCGTAGACTGATTTCACTATAATCAAAACTATGTCATGTAGGCCTATTTTCATTTAAATTATGTCGAGATAGTAATATATATGTTTCTTAAATATTATAACTCAGTGTTTTTAATCGATTGTCATATTGTACATACTTGTCATTATCAATATTATTATTACCTATATTTTGTAAATATGGATGTTATTATATAGTTATATGTATGATGTATCATTGAATGAAGAATTAATTAATAAAATAAAATTAAAATAATAATAAAATTTTAAAAAAATCCAAGGACAATCATTTTGGTTAATTGATTCATTTTTGTTCCGCAGTCTCTTTTAAACAATGCTGGCCATATGCCCACCCCACGTTTTAAGACGATTGACGCCCATGGATATATCAATGTTAGTATCGTTTTGACGCTCATTATTATTCTTTCTGTAAATGTGGCGCGCTTAGCGCAATGTCGATTTGAGGTCGATTTGATCAACTGGGTATATATCTCAGGAATGACAAAACCAAATCAAATGAACTAAACGACATCTGAAAGCTAAGTGGTTTTCCTTTCCGTGTGTATAAATATATTACGCAACATTTCAGAACTTCACGGTAAACTCTAAATCGCCACGACCAGCGACTGAAAATATGTTTATTAGCATAACAATAAAACACCCATAGCAGTACTGACCGGTTGGTCACATCAGAGATAATGAAAAGAAGGGATGATCGTCTCTATTGAAATGCTGTAGAAAGCCGTGTGCTATGTCCAGCACATTCCGTCTCGCTCACAACGTTACTCCGAAGTTTTCCGACAAAGTTAACACGTCCATCGCAGGGGCCTAGGATTAAATATCGGAAGTACACACTCTTTAGATCCTTGATTTTTACATATATTTCGGGTCCCAGTCCTAGTTGGGAAGGGCCCACGTCATCGCGGCAACCTCACTGCCACTTACTCCCATACTATTTTCTTGGTAGTATTTTGTTTTTATTTCTAATGACGTAGTGCTGTGAAACTGTGTGAGTTAGCCATATGCGTATCTAAAGACAAATTTCACAAACTATGACACAACTACATGTAAAGACAAACTATGAAACAGCAAGTAGTAAAGTTACATTTACCTTTTCAAACAAGTGCTCACCACTTAGATAGTTACATTGATATTAGTGAGATGATATAGTTAAAGGGAACAAATAATACACAAGGGTATAGACCTATTCCAGTAACTTTATTTTCTTGTGGGGACTGGGCATTTTTATTGCATAGAGTACAACATTTGTTGTACCAACATTCCAAAGGTCGCCATTGTTTTAAAAACCAATGTAATTATACCAGTATATTAATAGATTCAATCTTTGCGACTAAGTTGAAAACCGATCTAACGACCGATCAATAGGATATAATATCTTTAGTGATTTACTTTGTCTTTTACCAATTTCGAAGTGGTTCAGTTTTACCGTTCTGCTTTTAAGACGAACTCTAACATGTCTAAGATGTCTGCTTTTGAGCCTGGACACTTTGCACTACCGCTGGTTATAAACATAGGAGATTTCCCTTCCGTGGATGTCCAGTATAAAAAATCGCTACTTGGAAAGTATCTCAAATTGAAAACATACGATCCACAGAATCCAGGGCGTGTTGAGCGTCCGGAGCGACACGCAATTAGACAACTTCTAGGACTTCTCGCGGCGAGATTAGAAAACTTTGACGAAGCTATGGAGTATTTCAAATTAGTGCTTTCTGAGGATCCATCTAACCTTAATGCGATAGCCAATTGCAAGTCATTGTGTGAGACTTTGAATAAAGTTGAGGAAGCAAGTGAATATGCAGAGACGATTCCTAGAGGTAATGATCAACAAGAACCAATTCAAGACATCGATTGGCAGAAGAGAAAAGCCAGATGTTTGGCGGAGCAAGCCTACGCGTTTGCCTTTGATATTATGGATAACATCGAAGGCTATGAGCAATACATACGAGCCAACGAATTATACACTCAGGCTATTAAATTAGCTGGCGAGTATGTGGATGACACTGAGATTCAAGATTGGGAATTCGGAAACGCAATCGCTTGTCGAAAGGTTTGCCTTGCCCTTCTGAAAGCATCCAAACCGTACGACGAATACTTAGAGAGTAGTCTGATGTATTTCGATAAGATAATTGCAACTGGAAATGACGATATGAAATCCGAAAGCTGGCGACATATGGCTGATCTGTTTTTCGATGTGAGCAAATACACTGTAAAACCACCTTGTTACGTCATTGAAAATCCAGAACTTGGGCTTTACTTCAAAAACCCCGAAAAGTGCATAAGGAAAGCACTTGACATTACACCTGATCATCCCCAGCATTTGGCTCGGCTTGCCAAAATGATAAGTGACCGTGCAGGAACTTATGAAGCACATCGGGAAGCGTTACAGCTATTAAAGCGATCCACTGAACTTGACGAATCGCGATGTAATCGGTATGCGTTTGTAATACGTGCGGGCATTTATCTAACAAAGTATCGCAAACAAAGGTATTACAGACAAAATCGAGACCTTCTCACGGGCCTTCTCACTTCTGCTGAGAAGGACCTTGAAAAAGCTCTTCAACTTAATGTCAACCCTGTTGAGTATACAGATCTGGCGTCTGTGTGGCATGAAAGAGCGAGAGATCCAGATGGTAGTTTCTCCATGGATTCCGATTGTCAAGCGTGTTTCAAAAAAGCTCTGGAATATCACGAGAAAGCTATCAATTGCAAGAACGGAAATAAGCGAGAACAAACTCACAGGTACAAGGGTATTTGCTTGTTAGATGCCAAGAAGTACGATGCGGCAATTGAAAGTTTTAAGAATGCTTTAGAACTTGGATCGCCAAGAAAATCAAGCTCTTCATTTTATCATTTAATGAAAGCCTATTTTACACGAATGTCTGAACATGGATGGGATGAATCGAGTGCAGATAGACTTTGGTCAGAGATTGCAGACTGTGCGTTGAAGGCAATACGGATATACAGAGAGAACACAAAGAGACCAAGAGAGAAGCTTTGGAAACAATTTCCAGAGAAGATGGACATATTTCTTTCTTATTGTGAGAACATTGATGATTCGGATGAGAAACAGCAACTTCTCACGGTATTTTTTACCGGAAAGACCCATTGCCGTCCTGTCCATGCGGCAAATAGAAGAGGGCACCATCAACAACGGTAGACAACACATCTGAAAATTGGCGGTGATCATTCTCCAGGTAATTCGGTTCCTTTCTTTACATTTTTACATTTTCCACACGGCTATAGTTTCACCATATATAAATCAGATTTTTCCGAAAACATTCTAAAATTTCAATGATTACTGAACCAATACTAGGCATGATTGTACTTATTTTAATGCATTTCTCATGGTGATTCCAAATATATTATTAAAATAAAATAATGTTGACATTTTTGAAACATTTTGTGTAATTTTGGAATGTCGTCTGCAGACGCCTGCCGCGTGGAAAGTGTTAAAATTACAGTTCTTGAACAAGTCCGGTATTTTTAAATTAGTCACGTGTCTACACTGAAAACTTAAACTAGTCAGACACAGACTGGACTAACTTTAAACTAGTCGAGCAGGTTAGTCAAGCCTGCTGGACTAGCTTAAACTAGCCAAGCAGGCCGACTGGAGTTTTCGCGGCGTGTGTTCAACACTCGCGCTGGTCACTATTCTTGTTTTGTCTCTTTTTCGTCACGATTACATTCTTTTATTAGTTAAACATTGGAATTTTGATATATATTATACAAATGCTTTTTATTCTTCTAAAACTATGACATTTGAAATAAAAGTGCAATGGTCTTTTTCAAGAAACGCAGCGGGAAGCGCTCGTTCAATCCAGTGTTTCTCGTTGAGTTTCTTACGATACCATGGGTCGCACGAATAAGATTCTGGCCCCCTTCCCTAGCTGCTCCTAGAGCAGCTACAGTAATAAACACATTGACGGAATTGACGGAATAAAGTGAAATATATATTTGACATAGCTTTATTCCGTAGCTGGTAAGGTGACCAGAATTTCACGATGCATCATTGGTCTTGCCACTTCTGAAATCGCCTGACCGCCATTGTCTGGGACAAACGCACCCCAACCCACCCCCACACACCCCCACAGGTGCCATGCAAAATGTATTGAGAGGATACGGTTCTTATCGTCTTGTCACAAAAGATAAACGAGAATTATGATATTTCGGAAATCTTACCAAAATAGACATTCGCAATGGTAAACGACGTCTAAATGAGATTGCAATTATGTTTTCCCAATCTAAGGAAGAAGATATACAATGAAATGTCAGCTATATTATAAACACATGAACTTTCAGGTTTGTCCGTCATCAATCCATTTTCCGTGTATTTGTATATAAAATTATGAAACTCACTAGGGCAATTTGTTTTATCTTAATACATTAAGTAGTGTTGAAACAATTATAGACATGGGCATAACTAGAGGGGTTCAGGGGGCATTTCCCCCTGCCAGAAATGAAATGACAAACTGTACGTATATATAAAATAAGAAGTCGGTTATGCCCCTTGCCAGAAGGCGACCCCCTATTTGTAGACCCTTTTTTAAATGCATGTACCAAATCGCTTTGAGACCCTCCCTCTATTCCAACTCCATCTGATTTCATCTGTGTGTTCCCAAAATAATTCTATGATGTAGGCGAGGGTTATGTGATGACAGGATAAATTAATGTCTTTATAAAACTCTTTGATTTTACTACAGGAATCAACGCATGAAGACGAACCAAGCTATTCACATCTATCGCAGATGACAATGATAACGCTTTCGACGCGGGTATTGGTTTGACCATATAAAAAACAGATTTGTCAGAAATCTTTCGCTATTTTCAAAGTCTATCTCAAGGATTACTGAACCAATGGACCTACGGCACATAATCTCCTGGCCACAGTTCGACATACGTGGGCGCACTTCGATCAGGCTGCGCACGCATGCTTGAACTCATAAAATACTGCCAACCAACAACACCAAAGCACCTAATTGGTCTGTATTCATCCGCTGGTGTAAGGCGGCTTCACCAATTTGGAATTTATCAAACTATAGGCATTTTTGTACTTATTTCAATGTATTTCTCATGGTGATTCCAAATATGGTAATGAAACATCCGTTCCTGGATGGCTGCCAACAAACTGATGCTAAATGATGCCAAGACCGAACTGCTGCACGTGTCTTCCCGTTTTGCCAAGAACCTTACTGACATTAATATTAAGATCGGGGATTCCACTATAACTCCGTCCAAAACAGTGCGCGACCTCGGTGTTATTCTCGACAGTAACCTTTGTACACTCTTACGCCATTCATAGAATTGGAAAACTTCGGCGATACCTTGATGCAGCAAATACTGAGAAGCTTGTACAAGCTTGTTGTCTCGACAACTGTAACAGTATTATGGCCGTCCTGACAAAGAACTCAACAATCCTCAACATGTTCAAAGAATCCAAAATTCAGCGGCCAGACTTGTGAGCCTAACCATACACCGGTATTGTGCCAGCAGGACTGGTTGTCAATCCGTCAGAGGATAATCTTCAAACTATTGCTTCTGACTTTCAAATCCCCTGCGTACATCGCTGATCTACTCTCAGAGTACAAACCCCAAAGAACACTGAGATCTGCCTCTCAATACCTACTTCTAGTAGGACAAAGACTTATGATAGATCTTTTTTGCGTGTTGCATCCAGACTATGGAACAATCTGCCACTTGCTCTCCGTGCTCCTCATAGACAATCGGCTGTTTCAAATCCAATCTAAAGAACATTTGTTTAAAATGGCGTATCAGTTACTGTCCCCATGTGCAATTGCTTTGTCATTACACTCCGACTTGTATATTTCCTATTGCGGATTTTAATTTTCTGATTTTGATCTTAAGGTATTTTGTATATTATATTGTTGATGTATTTTATGACTTTGATGTTAACTGTTGCCTCGTTTTTAGAAATAAGACTTTTATGACTTTTTTATAATGATTTTTAAAATATGTGGTAGCGTGTAGTATTGTGTATAGTCTTATGGTTGTACAGCGCTTTGATGCCGTTGCGTTATGCGCTGTATAAGTCTTTTTATTATTATCATTATTATTGTAATTTTGACTTTTTTGAAGAAAAAAATGTGACATTTTGTAATGCCGTCTGCAGACGCTTGCCGCGTGGAAATTGTTCAGATCACCTCATTTTCCCCCGTAAGAAAGCCATAACACCATGAATCAAAGCCGCCTCCCTGTCTCACGCCTGCAAGAGCAATGACATTTACAGATATGCCCATTAAGGGATCACGTCAAAACTCGACCGCCAGGCAACCGCCGGTTACGGCCGGTTCTGCCCGGTTCTCACAAAACGTGTCGTCTGTTATAATATACACACATAATGAGGTCAAATAGTTACACTCTGGTGAACACGACCGGTTGATAGTGCCTCGTCACACGCGTGAGCAATAAAATCTTGAAGTAATGGGCTCTCAAGTCTCAGTTGACAACCAGTACAATACAGCTATTGATTTTCGCTGGGGTTGGCTTTTTCAATCTGTTTATAGCTCAATTAACTTTTTTAAATCAATACCGAAAGTCCAAGGGTGCGCTATTATGACCGCAAAGTAACAGATTGATAGTGTAAATTGGTCTGGTTACGGCATTAAGTCAACCGGCGGTTGTTCAGTGTTGCATGCGTGAATATTCATATACCAGTAAAACAGTTGACCTGAAAGAACCGGGCGGAACCGAACGTAACCGGCGGTCAACGGGCGGTCGAGTTTTGATGTCTTCCCTAACCTGATCATCAACAACATTTTAAGGAATGCATATAAACTTGAAGATAGCAGCTAAGGGATCAGAATCTCACACGTGCGACCCATGGTATCGTAAAGAACTCAACGGCAACACCGGATTGAACGAGCTCTATATTTTTTCTTTTTTAGAAGAAGAAAATACAAATACAATACATCGTATGCTTATAATATCTCATCGCTTTCAATGTATTTGTCAGGAAATTTAAGAGATTTATCTTAGGTACTCTTTCTGATTCTTAAAATATATGGAATGAGTTTACTTCATTACAAGGTTATCTAGTGGAGTGGAGCAATAGGACCCCTGATTGGTGGAGCAAAATATTGGCCATAAAGTCTACTAGTTTTCGATCTCATCACATTTTAAAACATCATCTCGTTGGTTTTATATCATAGTATGTACCTTTCATGGAAACCAAACAAATGTAGGTATACGTGCTACCTGAGAAATTATGTATGTTTTGCATCATCAATTTTCTATTAGTAAAAGGTGTATAGGCCTACTACAATAAAACCAACGAGGTGATGTTTTAACATTTGATGGGTATATCGAAACTAGAAGACTTTTCATGGACAATATTTTGCTCCACTAATCAGGTCCTATTGCATAAAACTTAAAGGGTATGCAATATTGTTGAAGAATCATTTCTTTTATTCGAGAATGAACATTAATAATGCTCTTCATGGTTTGACCTAATTCAAGGTCAAGTTCAATTAACCACCCACGTTCGCAAGGATGTCCACTTATGTTGTAATGCTATCAACTTCAAAGAACATGTTGGTATATAACTCGCTGTGTCAGCCTAGACCAGGACCGGAAGCGATTTTTTTATTTTTTCGTACATGATCCAAGTGAAATCAGTTGATTTGTTAAAAAAAAAAATCATTTAATTCAGTGAATTTTGCTTGATTCCGTATTAAAACGGAATATAGTGAATTTCACTAGGATCATGTACGGAAAAAAATCGCTTCCGCCCTGGCCTGCTTCGCCGGTAGATCAACCTCGTACTTGGTGTCGCCGTACAATATTTACGTAACATTCATAGGCTCCAAAATTGTTTTGGAAGACTGTTGATTTGCGGGAAGTAGTTAAAACCTCCGGACGTTTGGTAGTAGCTTAAAAACTAACTAGCATTCGGCAGGCTCTTTTTTATCCGACTTTGTTAGAATGAACCATTCAAAAAAGTGGATATGTATGTATGAGGTGTAATAAATATAAATAATTTACTATATTTTATTGTATCGTTAAAAGCCTGATAGAAATATAATTAATACAATATCTATATACGAGGGTTGTAATTATTGACAACCGTTTCTGGTTAGACTAGCCATTGAACAAAGTGCTCAATACCGTAAACGGTAGAGCTTATAACAAATCAGAGGTATAGACCTTCCGGAATATTATCGCTACTCTGAGTTTCATGGACAATCCCATATGGTCATGTTGTCCAATCATCAGGCGAAAAGATGTTTCTCTGATCGCAGGCCTTTGACCCATTGAAAATGAGAATACACAATCAATGGTGTTAAAACTTGCGGTCAGAGCAACGTTATATTCCAAAAATGGTCAATACACATTAAGATATCAAAAGATAATCAAAAAGTCCTCAACTGATAAATCAGGAGCGTTATAATTATATAAGATTGTATGTAATCCAACGAGTTGTACATTGTAATTGTATCTTATTTCATGCAAAATGATAAACATTTTCATCGGAATAAAGATAAATTGTCATTACTTATTTTCAAACATAAATATCACAGACAACTCTTTTACAAAATAAACATATTACATTATAACATAATAAGTTTCAAAATAATAACAGATATCAAGAATATCAATAACGAATAGATACCTTTTTTTGAGTAATTGTTAAGCAAGTGTATAAGTTACATTTCGACGAACTGAATTATGGGTGATTATCTCATTTTTGTGCTCATTCCATGTTGTCAATCTCCGCCCGTCCTCCATGGTTCTGGTAAAACCCTAACATTATATCATGTTAAAAACTGATAAAAATTGATCTCCCTAACATTGTTCATCAATAACCAGCCCTTTTTAGAGGTTTCTTGGGCTATCCTTGGCATTATATGTTTTATTGTATTAATATGTTGTGTTAATTGTTGTAAGTTTTTAAGATTTGTATATTTGATCTGATGTATTGTATCTATGTGTCTTGATATGCCAAATAAAACTAAACTAAACTAAACCACCCGATTGACAACCACCACATCCAAACAACGCGAAACCCACAAACCGCGAAACCCGAGAACCGCTCTAGTTACAATTAATATTCCACATAGTTTGTCGTTTTGGATGAACATACTCTACAATTCGATGGTTGAGCGCCAGAAGGCCTTTAAAAAAGGCTATAAACATGTGCAGTTTTATAATTTACTTATAGTGAAATAAAACACATGAAAAAGTTAATTTAAAATATAAAAGAGTTTTTATGTACCTATTGATGGTCTGTAGGGTATGATAACAAACAAAATGTTTAAATACTTGTTTAGGGTCTGAATAATTGCTGAATACTTGTTTAGCGTGGCTATTTTTAAATACCTGTTTAGGATAGGGAAAAATGGTAAAATACTTGTTTAGGGTGTCAGAGGCACATGAGAGAAACACTTGTTAGGGTCCATTTTCAGAGGGCATACGTGAGCATGATATCCACCTTCGTATTCAAGTGCCCCCGGGCTAAAGACAAACTATGAAACAGCAGTTATAGTTTACATAAACTTTTCAAACAATGTTCACCGCTTAGATAGTTACAGACACAGTAAAATATAGTGAGATTAACAATTAACAAGTAATACACAAGGGTAGGCCAAAAAGGGTATGCCTAATCCACCCAGACAACATTACAATGGCGGACCAAGATTGGCCCACTATTGATGTTTCATTGTCCCAATATGGCAGTGGTTCTTAACCTTTTTGGCCCCACGACCCCTTCAGACATTCTTGGTCAGTACCGTGACCCCCATAATAAAATTGAACCCCCCGATTTATTCAAACGGAAACTGCTTAGTTATATGATGCGAGCGTAATGAGCAGGAAATTTTGCATATTTGAAAGTTTCTTTTGGGGTTTTTTAAGCCTTTTTAGAGCGAAATATTAAAATGGTTCCCCCAAAAGCTATATCTATGACCCCTTCATGACCCCCTGGAAATCCCAAACGACCCCATGGGGTTATGACCCCAGGTTAAGAACCGCTGCAATATGGGCTTACAATATTTAACCAATATTATTTGATCATGGGCCCAAGATTGGTTCAATATTGGCCAAATATTGTCTGGTAAGAAGAATTCTATTTTTATATCGGGCATTTCCCCCAAAAGAGGAGTGTGCACATGATCCTAGCCAAAAGGCCGGGCAGCGATAACTTTTTACAGCGGCCGCAATTTTTAGACCACGTCAGAATTTGTATATCAAATCAATGGTGTCATTTTCCGCCCTTGGTATATTGTGCCCATATTGGATCAATATAGGCTGCCAACATGATGCCAATTGAAGAGTGCCAATGGAAAGCCAATATTGCTCCAATATAGGCTGCCAACATGATGCCAACTGGACCAGTGGCGTAGCTCAGGTGGGGGCAGGGGGGGCAGTTGCCCCCCCTGACAGAACGTTTTTGTGCCCCCGTCCCCCTTTGTGCCCCCGCCCCTCTCTTTGGATATAGTGTTTATACGCGGGGTAACCATTTACAAATGACCATTTTAGCTTGGTTTTAAAAATAAATGACCATTTTTGTTAAAAAACTGCTTAAAACCCTGAGGATTGGCCAAAATTTGTTGACTATAGTGCTTTTTTGACTGGGAAACTTTGTGTCCGTGCGAAATTTTTTGACCATGCGAATTTTTTTGACTTCAAACCAGTTTAGTGTCCTGTGCTCCTTACAAGAGGTAGATGAAATCACAGCTGATAACAAAATACTCTCTGTTAATCGAGGCACACAAAAACACTACTTCTGAAACTCTACCAAGGAAAAGTAGAAGTAGAAGTAGGGCAACAAAGTCTCATGGGAGGATGAGAGAGTAAGGCGAGCCAGGAAGAGTCTGACTTATGCTCACAAGCAATTCACAGAATCAAGCAGTGAACACAATAAAGAGACGTTTGAGCAAGCTAAAATGGAACTGGACAGCACGTATACCAAAGTTGAAGGGAATATCTCCAGGAGAAGATTTTCAACATCAAATCAGCTTCTCCGAGTATGCAGAATGGGTTGGCAACAAAGTCTCATGGGAGGATGAGAGAGTAAGGCGAGCCAGGAAGAGTCTGACTTATGCTCACAAGCAATTCACAGAATCAAGCAGTGAACACAAAAAGGAGACGTTTGAGCAAGCTAAAATGGAACTGGACAGCACGTATACCAAAGTTGAAGGGAATATCTCCAGGAGAAGATTTTCAACATCAAATCAGCTTCTCAGAGTATGCAGAATGGGTTGGCATGGGCAACAATGAACGAAATCACTGGATGAACAACCCCTGAGCAGTTCGATTGCGAGGAAACACCCCTATCTGCACGATGTAGGGAATGGTATGATTTCTTTTCCACACTACTTGGCTTACCACCTACAGCCAGTAATCCAGATGAGGAGATTGAAAACATCATTGACAACACTTTGCCAATTGAGACTGGATCATTCACTAATAAGGAACTGCAGAAAGTACTTCAGAAGATGTAAAATGGAAAAGCTGCAGGTCTTTACGAAATACCAGCTGAGGTATGGAAATCTGGTAGATTCAACAACATCATACTTGGAATCTGTAATGGTACCGTACCCTACTAAGAGGTGAAAAACTACATGAATGGTCCCTCAGTGGAATTGTACCAATCCCCAAAGAAGTTGACATGAGTAAAGCTACCAACCTTAGAGGTATTAGTTTACATCCATACCAGCTAATATCTTCAATCGCTTGATACTCAACCGCATTCGTCCTCATATGGAACCATTGCCAAGACCAAACCAAAATGGGTTCCGTGCTGAACGCTCAACAACATCACACATCCTGGCCTTAAAAGGACTAATTGAGGGTATTAAGGACAAACATATTAAATGTATCATCACCTTCATTGCCTTCAAAAATGCCTTCGACTCAGTACACAGGAAAAATGCTCAAGATACTTAAATCATAGGGTATCGTATCCCAGACGGCATTGTTGAAGCGATTGACATCATGTACAGCAACACACAAACGGTAGTCATATCACCAGATTGTGAAACTGATGCATTTGAAATTCTTGCAGGAGTGCTCCAGGGAGACACACTGGCCCCGTATCTGTTCATATATGTCCTGGACTATGTTATGAGGATGGCAATTGGTAAAGACAAAGACACGCTGGGCCTTACAGTAACAACCAGACGTAGCCGGAGGTACCCTGCTGAAATCCTAACAGACATAGACTTCGCAGATGACATTGCCTTGATGTCTGACACGCTACAACAAGCCCAGAACTTGCCCTCTCGTGTGGAAAGTGCTGCTGCAACAGTCGGTCTCCAGATGAATGCAACAAAAACCAAATTCATGACCTACAACATCAAAGGCAATGCTACTCTGGCCACTATTGATGTGAACCACCTAGATCAGGTCAATGACTTCCAGTACCTTGGCTTGCAACAAGATGCACACCCTCTGGAAATCTAATTGTTCAACCTCCTTGAAGAGTGCTGCTGTAGAAAGCAATCTACTTTATGGCACAGAAGGGCGGATACTAACAAACAGACTTGAGACAAGACTCGATGGCCGCTATACTAGACTACTAATGATGGTATTAAACCTCAACTGGAAGGATCATCACACAAGAGAGAAAATATATGCAGGGCTACTAAGAATATCAGAAATTTTTAGGGGTAGACGCCTCAATTTTGCTGCCCACTGTGTCAGACGGCTGAATGAACCAGTGTCTCAACTAGTCTTCTGGACCCCAAATCAAGGTCAACGTACCCAAAGGAGACCAAGGTTGCTTAGTAAAGATGCTGGCATCAGCCAGCAAGAGCTACGCAATTTAAGGGGGGATAGGATGGCCGGATTTCCAAATTTAGTTACTTTACAAAAAATTAGATAAGGGTCCATATCCAAACTCTCAGTGCTTTTAAAGCATTTTTCTAGCGATTTAAAAGCGCTTTTCCAACGGTATTTCGTTCTATTGTTAAAAGCATCGGAAAAAGATCGGTGATTAACTAGAAACCTCTCTACTTATCTGGCGTTAACAATATAACTATTGTAGTACTCTCGATGGCTGCATTGGTGAAGCAGACAGATCAAAGGCGCAAGGAAGGTTGTGTTATATTCTTTAAGAAATACTATATTATAGTATTTCTTAAGAGCAAAGTGAAAAACTGCAAAGTCTTGGCTTAAAAATGCTTTTTATTTGAGTCAAATCGAACATTCGGTTCTCATGTTATGGTCAATTTAATTGACGGAATTTCGAAAAGCGGAGGCGTTTTGTATTCGTATAAACGCCCACCTTGTGATTTTTAGCGAATCACATTAAATTATATGTAAATTAAACAATTGTAATTTTCTATAATTTTTTGGGGTATAATATTAAAATAATTAATTGCGCAATTTTTGAAAGTAACCGCATTTCTTGTGTATTTCTTTATTTTTCCTCATCCGGATATATTTAAGCTCCTTATCTTTAAAAATGCGATACAAATCCTAATTTATATGCGATTATCACCAAAATGGCCTCAAAATGTGTCTAAATTCAAGCGTTTTAATATATGACAATTATCCTCATCTCATATGTCAATTTATATTTTTTCAGCAATTTTAATATTTTTGAATTAATTTCGCTTGATATCTCAAAACAAGAAAACGCGCAAACGTGCGAAACCGTAACAAACGTAACTCGAAAACGAAACGTCAAGTGACCATGGAATTTGGCACAGATGTTTTAAGCATGCAGAGGGCTACACAACCATGAAGCTCGATTTTGAATACATTCTTTCAAATTTAAAATATGATGCAAAGTTGCCTGATTGGTCGGTTCACGGTTGCCATGGCAACCATATCGAAAATCCGGCTTCATGGTGTTGTGCGCACTGTAGTTATCAACCACCCAAATATGGCGCACATACAACATTTAGTTTTCTAGGTTACATTTGTTACAGTGTTTAGCCAATCAGAGGCCTTGCGTTGTTACCATGGCAACCAGATCAAAATAACATTATATTTGTGAAACCTGGCGACTTAAACTTTAATTTGATATATAGCACTATGGGGTAGCATCACGGTAACATAGAGGAATTTTGTTTACAAAATTGATGCAATTCATCCTACCCCACACTTAATGCAGGACAGAGTGAACTGGCGAAAATTCATCATGGCTTCCGACCGAGGTCGACTAAAGTAAAAGTAATGGAAAGCCAATACTGCTCCAATATAGTCTGCCATCATGATGCCATTTGAAGAGTGCCAATGGAAAACCAATATTCCGATACTCCTATAGGCTGCCAAGATAGTGCCAATGCCAATAATGCCTATGAGATAATGTCAATGCCATTATCGTTTAGCAGGTGTAAATTCATTGGTTATAACACGTATTAAAACTGATCCATATCGTGTAAACAAGAAAGTCAAACTACACGATATAATTCCATATCGTCGATTAACCGCGTTACCAGTAAGCGCTTTACCAGTTAACGTGTAAAGCGATTGTTTTGCGTCTGTGGAAGAGTTGCTTAAAAATACGACACGCAAATAATAAACAAATTAAAAGGCGGATGATTTAAACGGAACTGAGTTGATTTCTGCTACATTCTGAGTCGGAATAGACCGCAAAAAGGTCTAATCCACGCTGAAAAATAAATGATCTGCATATAACATAACCGGACATGTTTTTCGCGGTGATTTTATGGACAGAGGTGACGGCGCAGAGCCTGTTAAAAGGTGGTTAACTTCGGGGAATTTTACGGAGGCAGGAAGGGAATTAGAGAATTCAGCGCCTCGTTTTCCGCGAGTGTTTAAAGACCATTTTGCATTGGGCCTTTGGACTAAACGTTAAATTCGCTATCCCCTGCATGTTCACACAATACGGAAAAATACCTATGGTTTGTGCCGTATCATGACATGCCAAACCATTGGTATTTTCCGTATTGTGTGAACAAGCAGGGGATAACTAATAATATTGCCAATGGGAAACCAATATTGGGCCAATATAATGTATGTTGTCTGGGCGGTAAGGCAAACACTGTGCTTGCTTGCCCTCATCCGACCGACCGTGTAATACAGTCCCGACCGTGTAACCTTTTTTCTTTCAAGTCACGTAGCCTATATGACCTTGATTGATCCTCATATGACTCCATATGGGTAATGTAGTTTTGGACTTTGAACTTTATATATAGTATATAATTAAGGGGGCATTGGTATACCAAAAGCCTTTCTGATTACCACACACCGATATACCAAATTTCGCGAAAAGGCACCCCAAAAGGCAGGCACATATACGTATACCACTATATAGTGAGTACCCCCCCCCCTCCCGGAGTTCTACCAACACTCCAAAGTTCGCCATTGTTTAAACCAATGTATTTATACCAGTATATAAATAGATTCAATGATTGCGAAAAAGTTGAAAACCGATACGACCGATCAATGGGATATAATATCTTTAGCGATTTACTTTGTCTTTTACCATTTTGGAAAAGGTTCGGTTTGACCGTCCTACTTTTAGACGAACTCTAAGATGCCTAATTTTGAGCCAGGACACTTTGCACTACCTCTGATTATAAACATAGGAGGTTTATCTCTGGTGGATGTCGAGTATAGCAAATCGATACTTGAAAAGTATCTCATATTGAAAACATACGATCCACAGAATCCAGGGCGTGTTGAGCGTCCGGAGCGACACGCAATCAGACATCTTCTAGGACTTCTCGCGGCGAGATTAAACAACTTTGACGAAGCTACGGAGTATTTTAAACAAGTACTTACCGAAGATCCATCGAACCTTAATGCGATAGCCAATTGCAAGTCATTGTGTGAGACTTTGTACAAAGTCCAGGAAGCAAGTGAATATGCAGATAACTTGCATGAGCTCATGCATGAGACGATTCTTAGAGGTAATGATGGAAATGATCAACAAGAACAAATTCAAGACATCGATTGGCAGAAAAGAAAAGCCAGATGTTTGGCGGAGCAAGCCTACGTATTTGCCTTTGACATCTTAGATGACATCGAAGGCTATACGCAATACATGCTGCAAGCCCATTACCAGGCTATTGAATTAGCTGGCGAGTTTGTGGATGACATTCCTAGAGGTAATGATGGAAATGATCAACAAGAACAAATGCAAGACATCGATTGGCTGAAGAAAAAAGTCAGATGTTTGGTGGAGCAAGCCTACGCGTTTGCCTTTGACATTTTAGATGACACCAAAGGCTATACGCAATACATGCAAGCCCATGAGTTATACACTCAGGCTATTGAATTAGCTGGCGAGTTTGTGGATGACACTGAGATTCAAGATTGGGAATTCGGAAACGCAATCGCTTGTCGAAAGGTTTACTTTGCCCTTCTGAAAGCATCCAAACCGTACGACGAATACTTAGAGAGTAGTCTGATGCATTTCCATAAGATAACTAAAACCGGAAATGACGATATGAAATCAGAAGGCTGGCGACATATGGCTGAATTGTTTTCCGATGTGAGCAAAAATACGTTACAACCACCTCGTTACATCATTGATAATCCAGAACTTGGGCCTTACTTCAGAAATCCCGAACAGTGCATAAGGAAAGCACTTGACATTACACCTGATCATCCCCAGCATTTAGCTCGACTTGCCAAAATGATAAGTGAAAAAAGAACTTACGAAGCATATTGGGAGGCTTTACAGCTATTAAAGCGATCCACTGAACTTGACGAATCGCGATGTAATCGGTATGCGTTTGCAATACGTGCGGGCATTTATCTAGAACTATATCGTAAACGAAGGTACAACAATGAGTGTCCTGATCGAGACCTTCTCTCTTCTGCTGAGAAGAACCTTGAAAAAGCTCTTGAACTTAATGTCAACCCTGTTGAATATTCATATCTGGCGTCTGTGTGGCATGAAAGAGCGAGAGATCGAGATGTCACTTTCTCCATGGATTCCAATTGTCAAGCGTGTTTCAAAAAGGCTCTGGAATATCACGAGAAAGCTATCAATTGCAAGAACGGAAATATGCGAGAACAAATTCACAGGTTCAGGGGTATTTGCTTGTTAGATTTCAAGAAGTATGATGCGGCAATTGAAAGTTTCAAGAAAGCTTTAGAACTTGGATCGCGAAGAAAATCAAGCTCTTCATTTTATCATTTAATGAAAGCCTATTTTACACAAATGTCTGAACATGGATGGGATGAATCGAGTGCAGATATACTTTGGCCAGAGATTGCAGACTGTGCGTTGAAGGCAATAAAGACGTACAGAGAGTCCATACAGAAACCAATACAGGTTCTTTGGAATCGGTTTCCAGAGAAGATGGACATGTTCCTTTCTTATTGTCAGAACATGGATGATTCGGATGAGAAACAGCGACTTGTCACGGTATTTTCTCCGGAAAGATCACATTCCCGTCCTGGCCATGTGGCAAATAGAAGAGGGTACCATCAACAAGTAGGGTTACTCCTTCATGACCTTCATGGGTTACGCCTTCATGTAAGATAACACGAAATATTTATATCAAATAATAGATCAGTATAGCACGAAATATAATAGATCAGTATAGCAATTGTTTAATTCTTTTTATCATACATTTAATTACTTTTTGGCCTATGATATTGTGTCATCTGTGACACGGCGGGATTAATTCATTCTATATACTATTATGTTTTTTTATATAATACATTTAATTACTTTTTGGCCTGTGACATTGTGTCATCTGTGTCAAACCGGGTTTGATTCATTTCATATTATTATGTCTTATTCGGCCGAGTGCACCAATGGCGAGTAGCTGAAGAATAGCGCTACCTCGTTAGTAACGACTGACGACACATTTATATAATTCTACGGAACGCCATTCGTGTCAATATGATCGCTGTTTGATAAATGTACACACATTTGACGCATGCGATATTCGACAATTAATTTTGTAGAGGATACGATGCTCTAGTTATAGTTAGAGCATAACTATGCACTCGGCCGTTAATATCATTACATTTCGCCTGTGACATTGTGTCATCTGTGTCAAACCAGTTTCATTCATTTCATATGTCTTTTTATACAATACATATAATTACTTTTTCGCCTGTGACATTATGTCTTCTTCTGTGTCAAACCGGGTTTTATTCATTTCATATACTATTTAATGTCTTTTTATAGCATACATTTAATTGCCTACAGACTTTTAAGTCAAAAGAAAAGAGAAAAAGCGACACAAAAGCATAGGTGATGCGTGCGATTGACAGCATACCACTCGGACATTTTAATTGCCCAACAATTATAAATTCACAATCAATCAGCCACCGGCTTCTCTGGTGCTGTTGAAAACTCTTGTAGTTGTAAAGTAAATGTCTGTGGAGGTTAACAATTCACAATTCTGGCAAATTTGGCACCATACTTGTATATTATTTTGTGGTGTGCCTTAATATTATTAACAAGACATTTATTTGCACTAGTATTATTACGTTCAATTGGTTTATAACTATGAGGCAGTGGAAAAGAAAAGCCATCCTCCCCAACGGAAAATTGGAAAAAGGCTAATAAACCAAGATCAAGTGTGTATTAAAAATTCACCAGGCAGCGATGCGCGAACGATAACCCATCCCTCCCAACGATGAGAAATTGGTGAAGGGGAATTTTCCAAAAATACACCCGAATGAAAAACTTATTTTAAAGTAATGTTGTAGCCCCAAATGTATACCAACCTGCCCACCCATCATATGAGCTTTACTGCCTATTACAGGGTGGGTGGGTGGGACATTTCTGAGACATCCGAATGGCCTTATCGCTGTAAGCAAATCAGAATTATTTAGATTCTCAAATAATTCTTTATTACTTTTTAGCCTGTAACATTGAGTCATCTGTGTCAAACCGGTTTCATTCATTTCATATACTATTATGTCTTTTTATATCATAAATCTTATTTACTCTTTCGCCTGTGACATTTGTGTCAAACCGGTTTATTCATTTCATATACTATTGTATTTTTCTATCATACATTTAATTTCTTTTTCGCCTATGACATTATGTCATATGAGTCAAACCGGTTTCATTCATTTCATATACTATTATGTCTTTTTATATATCATAAATTGTATTTACTTTTTCGCCTGTGACATTGTGTCATTTGTGTCAAACCGGTTTATTCATTTCAAATACTATTATGTCTCTTTATATCATAAATGTATTTTCTTTTTCACCAGTGACATCGTGTCTTCTTTGTCAAACCGGGTTTTATTCATTTCATATACTATTATGTCTTTTTCTATCATACATTTAATTACTTTTTCGCCTGTTACATTATGTCATTTGTGTCAAACCGGGTTTTATTCATTTCATATACTATTATGTCTTTTTCTATCATACATTTAATTACTTTCTGGGCTGTGACATTGCGTTATCTGTGACACGGCGGGTTTTATTCATTTCATATACTATGATGGGTTTTTTTTATATCATACATTTATTTACTTTTTCACCTGTGATATATTGTGTCATCTGTGTCAGACCGGGGTTTATTCGTTTCATATACAATTATGTATTTTTATATCATAAATTTAATTATTTTTTCGCCTGTGATATTATTATTGTAAAGCAATCTTTTTCAGGTGCGGTGGCATTGTTTGGTATTACAAAAGATCAAATGTCTTGGCCCATCGACTAGGATCAATAAACTTAGCGGTAACTTTTTCCGAGTAGAAACAGGGGGGATTAAAGACGGACCGATTGAAACTTAGCGTTTACTTTTTGCAATCGGTCAGTTTTTAATCACCCTTGTTTCTACTCGCGAAAAGTTACCGCCAAGTTTATCGATTCTAGTCTATGGGCCACGACATTTGACCTTTTGTAATTCCTAACAATTCCACCACACCTGAAAAAGATTGCTTCACAATAATGTGTAGGCCTATTACACGGTTCATGGCGCAAACACATAGCGCCATTCATAGCTGAAACACGCTCATCATGCTCATAGAGCGTGTTTCTGCTGGGGCACTGCAATAAGATTATTGCCGATTATTGCCGATTATTGCCGATTATTGCCAGGTTTGCATGTTTCTGCTGGGCAAACTTAAGCGTTTTTTAGCGGTTTCTTCCCCAGCAGAAACACGCTCATAATGTAGCATGGTTGCAACTTTATCTATGGTGGTTGGTGGTAAATGTGACACCAAATTGTAGCTAAGAGATTCCTCAAAAGCCCATGTAGCCTGTTAGCTTGCAAATATATTCGGATTTAGTTCCATATAGGACATGACTTAATTTTTACAAAGTGCATGACTTTTAGTTGAAGCTGAGACGAATATACCTGAAGGGATAAGAAGCTCTATTCATTTCTGTTATGTGCAGCGGTGCAAGTCTAACACGGTTATTGTTATGCTTGATGCCAATCGATTATCTTCATTCAGTTTAATTTGTAGCACGACCTCATTGTGTGAATTACCGCGCTATTTCAAACTTAGTGTTATCCACACGTGTGTTACGATCTTCTTAACAACCTGAACACACTGCAGTATCGGACGGTCACCGACATACAGACTGTGATATATTTCTAAAATGATTTCGCATTTATATTGCTAGTATTATGGCATTTCATAAGAAGTATGCCAATTAAAACCTACTAGAGCCATAGTTCAATACATAAACAACGTATTATGATATTCAAAGTGCATGGTTTGTGTTTAGATTTAATATGAATTGAAATACAAATATTCAGATGTGGTTGAACTGATACACTTATCTGTTGATGTATAAAATACCAAATTTGTTGTGTATAAATTCACATTAAATCAAAATTCTAAACACAAATCATGAACTTTTAATATCATAATACATTGTTTATGGGTTGAAGTAGGGCACTAGGAGGTTTTAATTGGCATACTCTTTCTGAAATACCATAATTCTAGCAATATAAATGCGTAATCATTTTAGATATCTATCACAGTCTGTATGCGCAATCATCATGATCATGAAGTGAGAGCGGGACAAATCGACGCATGCGTGTGCATGCGCACAGCCTGTTTTGTAGGTTCTGCTTGGGTTGGTTTGAGAACAATGCCGTGCAAGACCTGGTTGGTAGAATTGAATGGCAATACACGGAGCTGCCTATCCCTTCAGGTATATTCGTCTCAGGTTGAAGTCTACATAACACGATACCGGCGAGTTTCTTTGCAATGGTTTGATGTGTTATACTTTTATAGGGCGATGGTCACCTTCAGGAGAAGACAAAGCTGGAATCAAATACTCATTCAACAGGAATGCAAGGTATTTTAGCCGAAAGGCAATAGCAATACACATCTGTGTCTAGTCCGTCTGAAAGCTATGTAAAGTGCTCAACAAAAGAAAGTCATACACTTTGTTAAGGTCCTTTAGAGTAACTTCCGATTATTTTTGATTAAACAGACTAAATATACATTTGGATGGATTTTCCGGCACAATTTGATACCAAAGTTGCCACCTAACAACAAAGATAAACCATGATTAGCACCATTTAAAGAAATTTGGTCACTTTTTAAAAGTCACATTTTCAACGCACGCAAGCCGCGAGAAAATGCTGTGCGTGGCACTTTGAATGTCCGGGAATGAAATGGATATTGATCACAGTGCAACTTCGTTGGGTCGTGCCTAAAAGCGAGCGGGCTATTTGATTATGAACAGGCAACATGCGGTCTTTTCTTCCCGCGTAGTGTATTGAAAATGTGACTTTTGAAAAGTGACTAATTTTCTTTAAATGGTGCTAATCATTGTCTATCTTTGTTGTTAGGTGGCAACTTTGGTATCAAATTATGCCGGAAAGATTCATCCAGATGTCTGTTTGGTCAAATAATAATCGGAAGTTACTCTAAAGGATCTAATAAGTGTGTGACTTTCTTTTGTTGAGCACTTTTGTGTCGGCTTTATACAAATGTCGTTTCCAATTATGTTTTCAGAATCTTGTGTCCTACATGTATTATTCCATCAAATTTTAAATCAAACTTGGTCAGAAGGACCACTGACTGACCCGAAATTCAGAAAGCATCTTCTAAGTTTGTCAACATTCACGTAGCTAGGGGTCATTACAATGTGTGCATAGTAGTTCAAAGTTTTACTCCCCCCCCCACCCCCGATTCTTCCCTAGTTGATCAGTGTGGTCAGGGAAGTGATATTACAATGGTGTAACACACACTTTCGGAGTTATTAGAGTATTTGGGGAACCCACCTTTATGAACCCACCTGAATCCATTTGTTTAATTTGCTTAATATGTAGTAAATAATAATAAAGAACATCCTTTGAATTATGGTTTAAATCTGTATCATTTACGTAGGAGAAATACAGTTTTTCTTAATAAATGATAAACATGATATAGAGCCACGTGCGTATAGTCTCCAATTCGGTCGTTGTATAGAAAATAGCCTTGACTTAACCACCAAATATTATCTCTATACCGAAGTTTAAGAAGCCACCTGTTCCTACTTGTCATTGTCAATAAATTATGGTCAAGGATTCTGATTTTCCCTCTCTGTCGCAACGTCGCAATCGGACATACAAACGAGGAGCTACACTGTGCATGAAGCTAGTACACTGTGGCCAAGGAGCTCACTGATACAATGTAAATAATAGCACACAGCCCCGGCTATCATTTGACAATTCAATTCAATTAATGAAATGTTTAATTCTTGTTAATAAAGTTATTCATTTAATTAATTTGTTTATTTATTTATATATTTAACTATTCATTTACTGAATAATTAAGTTATTTATTTCATTCATTCATTTATCCATTTATTTGAAGCGATAATGAGTGTGGCTTCATCGTAAATCTATTTCGATTTACGCACTTGATCAGTGTTCATCACCCTCTGCATAATCACCCACAAAGCATGTCCGGTTTCACGTGTCTTGCGTAAGGGAGGCCCTTGCATAACTACGTACTGTAGCATTTCTTCATCTACACTGGATTATTTCACACAATGCATGAGCGAGGCTGGGCATTAAATGCATTAACAATAGGGTTTTATTTGCTATTTCGCCGAAATATTCAGGTATATTAGTTGTACGTGTTGCCCCACTACATAACTCAAATAAAAAAGTGGGTTCAGGTGGGTTCAGAAAAGTGGGTTCACCGAACGGCCTGACCCCCTATTTAAGTTTTCCTTTGTCTTTTTTTATTGAAACATTGGGCCGTATAAATAAAAACTAGCAATTGCTTTTACTAGCCTTTTACTTAAATCTTTATAAATAAAAGCTAAAGTAAGCAATTACTTGCTAGTAAATGGTCGGACTAGTAAGTAAAAGCAATTGCTTGAATTTTGGGCCGTATAAATAAAAACTAGCAATTGCTTTTACTAGCCTTTTACTTAAATCTTTATAAATAAAAGTAAGCAATTACTTGCTAGTAAATGGTTGGACTAGTAAGTAAAAGCAATTGCTTGAATTGTTAAGTAAATGGTCGCGGGATTACCTTTTACTTATTAACATATAAATAAAGACGACCTTTTACTATGGTGTCCTGTAGCATTTACTTGTAGTTTTACAAGATACTACATGAGGAGCTTGCGCTTTTACTTAAATAACAGTGTTGCATACATGGTGTATACGTGTTGTCAATCCTGCCACTTATCATCGACTCTTTCGATTTAATAAGGAAAATGTGGAGAGGCTATTTGTGTTGAGAAATTAGTAGGCCTATACTAATACATAGCAAAATAAATTATTTTAAGTGTGTGTTTTCTTTCTTTAGATTAAATTGAAGTGGAAACTGCCACGTGTATTTAAATTACTCGCTATTGATCTAATAAAAAGTCCATGTTCATTTGAATACCCCGCTATTGTTATACTCCTTATTATATACCCCGCGTGCTACCCTCCGATCATTTACTTATCCGATCAAGTAAAAGGTGTTTAGTCAAGTAAAAGGTTATTTATAGAGATTTTAAGCAATTGCTCGAGCCTGATCTTTTACTTATCAATCTTTTGCTAATGCAGGACCTTTTACTTGATAAGCAATTGCTAGTTTTTATTTATACAGCCCTTTCAGTAAATGGTCGCGGGATTACGTTTTACTTATAAACATATAAATAAAGTCGACCTTTTACTAGTGTCCTGTAGCATTTAGGGGCGATATCCAAACTCTACAGTGATTTTAAATCATTTTTCTATCGATTTTACAACGATATTGCAACGGTATTTCGTTCTATTGTTAAAAGCATCGGAAAAAGATCGGTGATTAACTAGAAACCTCTCTACTTATCTGGCGTTAACAATAGAACTATTGTAGTACTCTCGATGACTCAATTAGGGAAGCAGACACATCAAAGCGCGAGGAAGGTTGTGTTATATTCTTTAAGAAATACTATTTATAAGCTTTTTAAATCCGATCATAAAATGTTTACGTTCACCGCCGATCAATGTATCTGGTCGTCTAGAAATATGAATTCAGCTACCGCTCCATCACTCTATTCATCTATTGTTTGGCGCAGTATTGCCAAGATCTTGTGAAAGTAGCCCATTTCCCCCTTCATTCCATTGAACACTTATAAAACTCGCCCATTGCTTGTGTGGTAGATTTCGATCACGACAGGAGCATGCGCAGATGCGATTTTTGTGTAAGTGGTCTGTGATTTTGTCAATATTATATTTTTACTGTGATTTGTCGATCTGCATTAAATGCAAAAAGTAACAACGCCCCCGGCTGGACTCGAACCACCAACCTTTCGGTTAACAGCCAAACGCGCTAACCAATTTCGCCACGGAGGTGATTATTTACTAGGCTGTTTTGGTTTGTCATGTTCACCCGTACACTTCCCCGTACACTTTCTTGCAAAGTCGGGCATCGTTTTTTCTCAAATGTTGCTTGCATATTGCCTTTGCTGTCGCCTTTAATACATGTGCTGTCACTTGAACTTGGAACCAACGTTTAATTTGAACTGTCTATTTTCAATAAAAAAATACTCCAATACGGGAAAAAAATCAGAAAAGCTCACAGACAACAAATAAGAACATCATTTTACTCGACCTAGAATTTCAATCAACGGATTTCAATCATCGGCAAAACCCGATGATGTGAGTGACGTCATTTAATGAGCTCATTAGCATAATTTATGTCCGTAAAATATACAATAGGGTTTTGGTAGTGTTGAAATCAATGCTGAAAACATTTTGGCGATAGGTCACGTAACATATTTGTACAATGGATGGGTGATGACGGAGGGGGCGTAATATATTGACCATCGTGTTTGGAAGTATTATACAATATAATACCTATGTATTATACAATATATAATCCAAGTCATTAGTTTAGAGAGGATATTGTTTCCGACTTTTGTCCTTTCGATTTTAGCCTCCGATTTAAGAGATATTTGTATTTTGAACCCTATGTAATGTTTTTCTTCAAAACGTTTATGTATAGCCTTCATTAGCTCAAACGGCAAAGCGCCGGCTTCACAATCATGAGGTCAGTGGTTCGAATCCTGCGGATGGGGATGGTTTTCTTTTCTGTTTTGTTATTACACTGTTGGTTTTTATAAATTGACAGGATTGCTTATCGTTCGCTATATTTATTGAATGTTGAATGATATTTTTTTCTTTTGCAATTTCACTGCGATAAAGAATGTCCTGTAAATATAATTGTGTTTACTACTCCTAGGCCTACATTGAATGGCCCCTAGCTAGTCTATGAACATGATCTGCAAAGGCCAATTGTTATGTAAATAAGAAGCCAGTCGGCTCATGTCCTTGAATCGATTTTCCTATTTCCTACACCACCGAAACATTATTTCAATAATAATAATACAGGCACATTGATTTGTATTACATAACGGCTGGCATTTACTTTACAAGTTTAGCTCAATCGATAATAACACACAACGAGTTTCTATTTTATCATTCAGTAGACATGAATACTGTAATTTCATTGGTTAATAGCCAAAGAGAATATTTCCGTATCATCCCAATCTCTTTATGATGTGAAGCTCTCTATATGATACGAAAACATTGCCATATGATACGAAAAAGTCGTATCATACAGCTCTGTAACAGAGCGATTTGTCACGCTTATTATGATTACATTGTACACTGAGCCTCTGAAAACAAAGATGCCAACAAATAGGTAAGGTCCAACTGACCCATTTTGTCCAAATTTTCTGAAAAACAACAAAATCAACAACAAAATGTTCGGACATTTTCGAGGATTTGTTTTTTCAAATTTGTTTGAGAAAAAAAAAAATCTAGAAAAAAAATTTGTTGACCTTATTATTTTTTTTTTTTTTTCTTCAAAATTTTGGAGAAAAAATTTCAATTTAAAAAAAAAAAATCTAGAAAAAAAAAATTGTTGACATTATTTGTTTGATTTTATTTTTATCTTAATTCTAGATCATTTTGTTACAAATTTTTGGACAATTTTGTTTTGTTTTTTGTTTTGATTTTTGTCTTCTTCATCATGCACTCTAAACTTTGTTTACCTAAATTCATGCCTACTGAATGATAAATTCGTTATCCCCTGTTTGTTCTCATGCAATACGAAAAATATTAATGTTTTGGGTTCGTATCACATTCGGCCTTCGGCCTCATGTGATACGAACCCAAAACATTAATATCTTTTCGTATTGCATGAACAAACAGGGGATAACTAATAGTATTGGCATGTTGCATAGGAGTAGGACAGTTCGGTGGTATACCGCGGTTCATTCACATTTAATGATGCCTTGCACACTAAACATTCAGTAGAAAATTAAAATGAAATCGTAAATAATTCCACATTCCAAAATAAACTATAATTGAACAATAATGAATAATTATACGAAATGATAAACAATATCGAAAACTAATAAAAAATGTATATAAACGATTAAAATAAAATTTCAAGACGTGATAGGAGTCGAACCCACGACCTCCGGTTTACTAGTCCAATGCTCTACCGCTGAGCCAACTATGCGCTATGTGAACGCAATAACAAACAACAGTAATATGGTTCAACATACCACTCTTCTCTAAATTGGATGTTTAAAATGCTTTATATTTCTTAATCTTTGTAGTTTTAAGATAGTTTCTCGTTCAAAAGTTGATTATTTACTGTTAAAGAAAGTAATTCTGATTTAAATGTAACGAATAACACTACTTTTTGAAACAATTCTAGATATATTATATTTCGTTTGTACAGCATTTTGTCGATTTATGTGCACACTTTTACGACTTAGTATTGCATCATGGGCTTTTTGCCGGGCACGCGAGGACTTGGGAGCGAAGCGAGTCATGTGATTTTTGTCCAGGACAAACACTTGAGATGTACACGCCCCTTTAAGAATCGGTTCACAAAGTACGGGATTTGTTATTCGTTAAATCTAATAAATCATAGACTCATTTTATAGACAACAACACCGTGTTAAAAAACCCGTGTGTATTTAGGGAATAGTTGAATGAGAACTATATTTGGGTATAAAGCGCTGAGGATTTCAGGAAAACCGCAATAGCTCAGTTGTTTAAGATTAGGACTCTCAATCAGCAGGCCGTACGTTCGAATCTTTGTGGCGGTTTATATTCCTTGTGCTCTATACTTAGAGCGGTGGCGTCTGGGTAGAGGTCGGTTAGGGTTTTAAGTATGCCGAAATATAATATTTATTATTGTTCTCTCATTATACGTCCATTCGGGGTTTTCATTTATATTGACATAATTTTAACGTTATTTATTTATTTTGTATTTACTTTCTTAATTGTTGATGTTTATTTAATTATTTATCAATCAATTAATTATAAATAGGCCTTAATATACTATTTTATTGATATTATTATTAATCTATATATTATTTATTTACATTAATTACTTAATTTCTTCATATTTATTATTTATTTATTATTTATTAGGTCACGTTCAGAGTGTATGCAACATTCTTAAATAGTCTAAAAACGCAGAAAAAAGACACTATTTAGGGGAGTAAGATTCATAATGCTACTTGATTACACACATTATGCCTATACCAGAAAACAATAACACGTTGTATGTTTAATGGCTCCCATAGGCCTATTGTTGTACCAGGGAGGTGTCATTGACACCTCCCTGCTTGTACTGCTTACTCTAAAATCATCCACGGCTGAACAATAGTCTTTAAAGGCCACATCAAGGATGATTATTCTTATGACGTTAACGAGTGGATTACGATAAGCCTAGCAATGAATAGGCGGCTACAAACATATCGTTTGAGTCGGGGTTTGAGGAGTGTCGCGATTAGCCTCTATCACCTGCCATGATAAAACCTGGCACTTGTACCCCGGGGGGGGGGGGGGGGGGGGCACTCAACTTTTTTTGGGGTAGGGGTGTGCCGCCCACCCAAAAAGGGGGCTAAAGAACTGAACTGAGTGGATTTTATGACGAAAAATAGGGTCTTAGGAACTGATTTTTTTCCCAAAAAAATAGGTCTTGAGAACTAGCCTATAGTTCAATTTTCGATTTATTTTGGTTTAAGAACGCAAAATTTTCGAAAAATTGGGGCTTTGGAACACAAAATTGGTGCTTTGGAACGCAAAATTAAGCGATTTTTAAATTTTCAATGAAAATGGGGTCTTAAGAACTAATGCAGGCTCAAAAGGGGGGGGGGGGGGGTCATCAGAACTAGCAGCAGAGGGTGAAAAAGGGGGTCTTCAGCGCGGCTCCTAACTATACCCTTTTCAAATGTCAGTGCCCCCCCGGGACTTGTACTAGAAACCCGATAGGTGCACTTATAAAACTCGCCCATTGCTTGTGTGTTGGATTTTGATCACGACAGGAGCATGCGCAGATGCGATTTTTGTGTAAGTGGTCTGTGATTTTGTCAATATTATATTTTACTGTGATTTGTCGATCTGCATTAAATGCAAAAAGTAACAACGCCCCCGGCTGGACTCGAACCACCAACCTTTCGGTTAACAGCCGAACGCGCTAACCAAATGCGCCACGGAGGTGATTATTTACTAGGCATCGTTTTTTCTCAAATGTTGCCTGCATATTGCCGTTGCTGTCGCCTTTAATACATGTACTGTCAGTTGAACTTGGAACCAGCGTTTAATTTGAACTGTCTATTTTCAATAAAAAAATACTCCAATACGGGAAAAAATTTACAAAAGCTCACAGACAACAAATAAGAACATCATTTTACTCGACCTAGAATTTCAATCAACGTATTTCAATCATCGGGAAAACCCGATGATGCGAGTGACGTCATTTAATGAGCTCATTAGCATAATTTATGTCCGTGAAATGTACAATACAGTTTTATAAGTGAGGTGTACAATCTGGCAAATGGGTCGCTCTCTACGTCACAACAGGGGTCGGGTGAACACTGGTCAGCTTAATAATACAATCTTCCTCGCGCTTTCATGTGTCTGCTTCACTAATTGGGCCATCGAGAGTACTACAATAGTTTTATTGTTAACGCCAGATAAGTAGAGAGGTTTCTAGTTAATCACCGATCTTTTTCCGATGCTTTTAACAATAGAACGAAATACCGTTGGAATATCGTTGTAAAATCGATAGAAAAATGATTTAAAATCACTGTAGAGTTTGGATATCGCCCCTTACTTGTAGTTTTACAAGATACTACATGAGGAGCTTGCGCTTTTACTTAACCAACAGTGTTGCATACATGGTGTACGTGTTGTCATCATGGCGCTATTCATGAATGCAAGAACACATGCTAAGGTGTATCAGATGAGAATGAATCGTGAAGAGGTCAATCCTGCCACTTATCATCGACTCTTTCGATTTAATAAGAAAAATGTGGAGTGGCTATTCGTGTTGAGAAATTAGTTGGCCTATACTAAAACATAGCAAACAAATTATTTTAAGTGTGTTTTCTTTCTTTAGATTAAGTTGAAGTGGAAACTGCCACGTCTATTTAAATTACTCGTTATTGATCTATTAAAAAGGCCATGTTCATTTAAATACGCTATTGTTATACTCCTGATTATATACCCCGCTATTGTGCTATCCTCCGACCATTTACTTATCCGATCAAGTAAAAGGTGTTTAGTCAAGTAAAAGGTTATTTATAGAGATTTAAGCAATTGCTCGAGCCTGATCTTTTACTTATCAACCTTTTGCTAATGCTGGACCTTTTACTTGATAAACAATTGCTAGTTTTTATTTATACGGCCCATTATCTGGAAAGCTTGCAGGGGAATGAGGGCCAAGATTCTCATAAATAGCCGGATGGCAGAAGTAAATATTCACATCAAATAAAATCAGCTATACATGGCAAACAACATAATAACTAATTAAACATTAAGTGTCATTAATTATTATGGTCGTTTACAACATCCTATCAATTTCTAACAGCTCAATGGGCCGTATAAATAAAAACTAGCAATTGCTTATCACGTAAAAGGTCCAGCATTAGTAAAAGGTCGATAAGTAAAAGATCAGGCTCAAGCAATTGCTTAAATCTGTATAAATAACCTTTTACTTGACTAAACACCTTTTACTTTATCGGATAAGTAAATGGTCGGAGGATAGCTCAATAGCGGGGTATAATCAGGAGTATAACAATAGCGATTGGCAAGGTATGGGAGTTGTAGTCGATGGTTAACACCTTACCCACCTCAGATTTGCAGATGACATCCTACTTCTCAGCCATGAGCCCCAGAAATTGCAGAAGATGATCCGAGAACTGAGTGAAGAGAGCAACAAGGCTGGACTTAACATGAACATCAAGAAGACAAAAGTGATGATGTGCAACAAGCTGAAAGATTATGCTATAACAATTCAAGGAAAAACCATAGAAAGAGTGGACAGTTATATATAGGCCTACCTGGGCAAGAAGATCTCTCTGGAAAATGAAACAGCAGGGGAAGTGAACAGAAGGATACAGCTAGCATGGGTGAAGTTTGGTAAGCTCAGCTTTATCTTTCGTGATGAAGAGCTACCATTGTCACTAAAGCGACCAATTTTCAACCGGTGTATCATCCCAGTGCTATCGTATGGCTCAGAAACATGGACAACAACTACGAGATTGGAGAAGAAGCTAAAAGTCACTGAGAGGGCAATGGAAAGGATATTGATTGGCGTTACAAGAAGGGACAGGGTGACCAACACAGATTTAAGGAAGAAAACTGAAGTTAGGGACATCATACTGGAAATAAAATCAAAAAAATGGAGATGGGCTGGCCATCTAGCCAGGAGGAAAGACAACAGATGGACTCATAAATTAACAGACTGGATCCCCAGAGCATTCACCAGAGGAAGAGGCAGGCCAAACAGACGGTGGATAGACGACATCATAGAGTATGGCAACGTTACTTGGAAAAGGACAGCTCAGGACAGAGTGAAATGGAAAATTGATGAAGAGGCCTTCCTTCTGCAGTGGAGTGAAATAGGCTAGATAGATAGATAGATAACAATAGCGAGGTATTCGAATGAACATGGACTTTTTATTAGATCATTAGCGAATAATTTAAATGCACGTTGCAGTTTCCACTTCAATTTAATCTAAAGAAAGAAAACACACACTTAAAATAATTAAATAAATTGTGTTGCTATGTATTAGTATAGTCCTATTAATTTCTCACCACGAATACATGTAGGACTAGTGCAGACAATTATCATGGATGTCGCGGATACTAAAGATTTTGATGGTGGCAGTGGCAATGATGAGAAGGGTAATATGAATAACCTAACGCTCAACGATAGTTTCCATTAGTTTAAGATTACCCTATCTTCATCGATAAGAGTGAGCCAGCTACCAGGTGCCAAAGACAAGCAGTCAAATGCAAGACATACCATTGCTGCCAATACAGGGAAATCGATGGATGAAAAGGAAATCTTAACGTTGCCAATATGAAGTCGAAGGTGAAAAAGAGTTATGCCCATCACCTTCACAACCGATGTCTGAAAACCAGGATCCGCTAAGTACCGTAGAGTTGTTTCCCTACGTTCAACTGGCGACAAACATCCACCACGAGTCTCATTATTTTCTGGCAGGAAATTCTCTGCAAGCCACTCCACATTTTCCTTAATAAATCGAAAGAGTGTATGATAAGTAGCAGGATTGACTTTATTCTCATCTGATACACCTTAGCATGTGTTCTTGCATTCAAAAATAGCGCCATGATGACAACACGTACACCATGAATGCAAAACCGTGGTTTAAGTAATAGCGCAAGCTCCTCATGCAGTATCTTGTAAAACTATAAGTAAATGCTACACGACATTAGTAAAAGGTCGTCTTTATTTATATGTTAATAAGTAAACGGTAATCCCGGGACCATTTACCTACAAATTCAAGCAATTGCTTTTACTTACTAGTCTGACCATTTACTAGCAAGTAATTGCTTACTTTTATTTATAAAGATTTAAATAAAAGGCTAGTAAAAGCAATTGCTAGTTTTTATTTATACAGCCCAATGGACTGAGCGTTTCCCTAGAAATACATATTTTATTGGTTTATATATAGGTAATAAATACTGACCCGAATCAATTTGTTAGGAGTGTGAAGGACATCAACTGAACCAAAGGTTTTTTCAACCCATCAGTTCATGGTGCTTTCAGCTCTTGTCTAGAGCGTTGACCTTCCTATTCCAAGATTGCAGAATAACAATATGCTACAAGGCCCGCTTAGCAGCGCTATAAATTGTTGCCCTAAAAACCGGCACAACATTTAAATTCGCCTTCCATCAAAGCTGGTTTCTATATGAGATAATTCTCGTGTGCAACCAACCGGCTGTATTGCAACGCCCATTGAGTAGTTTAAACGCATGAGCGTGGATGTTATTTGCAACATAATGGAAACTCACCCATGCAGTAAGCAAGAAGCACCGCTCGAATTTAAATATACAACCAGGCAATCCTCTCGTAGTAATTGATAACAATAGGTTTACCAGATCGAATTAGTAGCGCTCCTAAGCGGGCAATTTATGTCATGTTCTGGCCATGGACTTCTGTATCCACCTGTGTATGCACAGTTCTCTTTAGACAAAGACAAAGTGTTACTAATGCTTTTTATCACATGTGTTTTCTTTTTACTCTTAACAAGGACAACCATTACATGAGAATCTGGACACTGAAGATACGGATTCTACACATTCAGGTACATCACTTAACAACTACCAGCTACAATATAAATCCTCGCAAGAATTTGATGGCAGTGGTGGTGATATGTCAGGGAAAGGTTTTCATGTGAAAATCCCGGAGGGTGCTCTTAGCGAAAAGACATTGATAAATGTATCAGAATATGTGGGTACAAGTTATCCTGTCATGACCAAATCTCAATTTGTTCTAGGGAAAGTGTTGGACTGTCAACCAGGTGGTACGATCTTTCACAAACCTATCACGTTATCCATGCGACATTCCGGAATTAATATTACCAGGGAGGGTGTTGATGTATGGTATCTGTCTGAGGGCCAAGAGGGGAAAGAGGGTGACTGGATGAAAGTTTATGATGGGTCTTGTAGTGATTCAAATCAAGAAGTAAGTGTCTTAATTGATGCAGATGTTTTGAAAATTAGGGTGAGTCATTTCTCTCCGTACGGTGTAATCACCAAACCATTTCAGGCATGTCAGGAACTGTACAATTATATGTTCAAGAAACCCTTGCTTGAATTCTATATCCTTGCGTACATGTTTCCAGTAGATGTATCAAGCAATACAAATGTGTTACTCACCCTTTATGCGGTACGGACAAATGATGAGGAGGGGAAACTTGGTATAGAAAAGGTTGAGGCATCTTGTGGAAGTGGCAGTTGCGCAAAGCCTGCCACCTTTTTACTAGATACCTCTAGTGGTAAAAGTTTGCAAGCTTCTATTACATACACAGAGCCAACAGATAAATGGGTCCCTGTTGATCAAATGGTTGCTGAGATTCCATATGATTGCTTGCAAGTGGGGAAAGGTCTTGGATCGCGATGCGAAATAAAGTATAAGAAGTCCAATATCCAAGAAGAGGTTCCTGTCTTTGAGGGTGCTTTCAAGTTTGAACAAGAAGACAATACGAACGTCCTCAGAAATATACATTTCTACAGCTCAGTAGCCCAAGGAAACTTGGAACTAGAACAGACCAAGTGTGATGTAGCTCATCAACATGAATCTAGTGTTGAATCACACCAGGATGATCCACAGCAGCGAAGAAAAGAGCGTGGTAAGCAGCTGAAAAGAAAGAAAGGAAGTGGCATTGAAAAACACCCCGTGAAAAAGAAAGCAGCGCAACAAGACCCTTCCTCAGAATCTCAATCAGTCCAACTCAACAGGGAGACATTTTTAAGCAACTCTTTACTAGAGATGATAGCAAGAGGTGTTGTTTTGAATTGGCGTGACCTGGCACGGGGTCTAGGCTATGATGATTCACTTTGTGATCGATTCGAGCAATGTGATCACTCAAAACAAAACTGGTGGTGTGCATACCGGATGCTTTGTCATTTCAGAGAAGAGGTTCCTAGCCAACATTTACATACTGCTAAAGACTATCTTTCAAAAGAGCTTAACACACTTGATGCTGATTTAGCTAGCAAGGTATCTGAATGGTAATAGAAATATATTGCTTTGCTTTCAGCTAACAACACCTTGATTGTGAGTGCTACACATTTATTGACATAGCCTGTAGTTGTCCTCAGGATTTGATGAGCATTAAGACCAACCACACTATTTTGATCTATGAAATAGTTTCGAACAAGTATAGCAGCAAACCCCTTCTTCCAAGAACTCTTGCACATAATTGATTACATCAATGGTAATTAATGATATGAGAAAAATATCACAAACTCAATTCTTACCTGTTTCATAGTACATCAGTTATAATTTTTGTATCTAGTCAAAGAGTATATGCATGGTTGGCGGCCCGGTTGGCGGATATATCGGTGTGGAGTTCCCACAATGTCACAAGGCATTTTATCCGCCGACGGACGTCTTTCATGGAACGTTTTCAATGATGTCCACTTAGTTTGTAATTCTACCAACTTCAAAGAACATTTTGTGTGTCAGCCTAGACCAGGGCCGGAAACCCCTAACATTGACCCATGCTCCCCAACTATATACATGAGCTTAGTGTGAAATTATTGTCTTAGCCCTAGACCGCAATATTTCAATCGACGTTTTGTTGTACAAAGAGGGCGGAGTTTTCTGTATCCTTACAAGTGTAAGTTCATACAGGGTGGTCCAAAAAAAACTATACCCAACTTTGGAGGCCATTTTCTCCTAGATGATAAAATATTTTAGTAATTTGGTTTGCATATTATTAAAGCATATATCGTTGAGCATTATTGGTAAAAATAGGGAAGATATTACATTAATATTTTTTGAGATATTGCTATTTTTAGCGAGTATGTGTAAAAATGGCTTTTCCACGGGAGCTGTTAATGCATCAACATGTTTGAATATGATATGACACAATAATGTAATGAAGATATTGCATTAATATTAGAAAGTATTATTTATCCATTATTTATCCATTTTAGTGTAAATAAAAGCTCTCGCAAAAACATTTGTCAAAGGACTATCGCGTCATTACATTATTGTGTCATATCATATTCAAACATGTTGATGCATTGACAGCTCCCGTGGAAAAGCCATTTTTACACATACTCGCTAAAAATAGCAATATCTCAAAAAATATTAATGTAATATCTTCCCCATTTTCACCAATAATGCTCAACGCTATATGCTTTAATAATATGCAAACCAAATTACTAAAATATTTTATCATCTAGGAGAAAATGGCCTCCAAAGTTGGGTATAGTTTTTTTTGGACCACCCTGTACATGTAATACAGTTGTGAAATGTAAAAATCGCAGTTTTTATCAACATCGAAGGCGCACTGCATGTCCCTCGAAGATTCATCTAAAGAAGAGTTATTCTTCTCTAAGTTCTCAACTCTTCTTGGGAAGATTGTTTAACTATTGAGTTGATCATGATATGGACCCTGCTATTTACATAATACAGCGCAATATATATTTGACATAGTTTTACTAAGTAGCTGCTCCAGAATCAGCTTAGGTGGCAGGAATCTCACGTATGCGCCATGGATTTGGCCACTACTGAAATCGCATGGCCGCCATCGTCTGGGACAAATGCAACCCACCCCACCCACAACCAAATCTGCGTCTGTTAGTTTGCGAATCTCGTCGGCAGATGCTCAGCAGACGACGCCATTTTGGTTGTTGTTCGCCGGTTATGTTTGACCTACCTTATACCTAACCACTGGTTAAGCTGTACTCTAAGATTGATATGGTATTATGTATGTCAATTGTTGGTTACCCTGCAGACTCCACACCACTAAGTAGGCCCCCTAAAGTTTTACATGTTAAAGAGGTGTTTCAAAACGTCAATTTCTCGCTTGTTAGAGCGATTGGATTTGTTCAAATTTACATTTTTCGTCAAATTCATGATATTTGTGATCATTGAGGAACAACATTTACATATGGTAAACCTGAAAGTTTCGAGAAATAAGCCCCTGATTTTGGACAGTTGGTGTATCGCTCTCATTTATCATCAACAATTTGAGCAGTGTTGACAGAACATGTACGATCAAAATAACCCCAAAACCTACAAAATGGAGTGAAAAATATTCTTTTTGCACTATGGTAATAGATACCGTATTAGTCCTACAATAAGGTTCCAGCTTAAATCATTTGGGGGCAATAAGTACCTTAGTTTCCTGAATAATTATGGTTAGTCTTGGGCCACAGGCTTTTAAAATAGAGAAAAAAAATCCGATATAGTCGTCGTACAATAAGTACTACAATCATTTAGTTTAGTGGTGTGGAATCTGCGTACTACGAGGTTTATCTCTCGGTAAATAGCATTATATTAATATAACTAGATTTTCATTTGATTATAGTCTATAATTATTCAGTAATCATTTTAAAATAAGAACACATTTTGGTAGCATTTCTTTCACATATATTGTTATTTCATTAATAGAAATAAAAGAGTTAGCATCACGAGAATGAATCAAATAGTTCCGTACAAATATATAAACTCCTCACAAAAAGTATCGAAACACCTTGCACATGATCCAATAATTAACGGTCCGAAAGGGTATGAATTAATCAAAGCCAATGATCCAGTGCATAATTTTGTTCTGCATATTTTGACACCTCGATTGTTGAGATACGATGTTGCGAAGCGGAGTTATTGCCATTTCAATGGTCGTAAGTCCAGTTTCAAAAGTGACAACCATTATTGTTATTATTGTTTTGAATGATCAGGTTTTATGCTTTACACACATGTACAAAAATGCAACATAACACAGATTTATTGTTTTCATTCAACTTCAACTTTGCCATGACTTTACCTTTGTCTTCAGTACTTTGTGTGTCCACTATCATTGTCCACAACAGCGTGTGTAAATCATAAAACCTGATCATCATGATCATTGATAAACAGTAATGCAAACCAGCTTCTATAGGGACGATTGTCTCTTTTGAAACTGCACCTACGTCCATTGAAATGACAATAACTCCGCTCCTCAACATCGTATCTCAACAATCGAGGTGTCAAAATACGCGGAACAAAATTATGCACTGGATCATTGGTATTGATTAAGTTATACCCTTTCTGACCGTTAATTATTGGATTATGTGTAAGGTGTTTCGATATTTTTGTGAGGAGTTTATGTTTTCCCAGCATCCCCACGATACCTCAGATACGTTTTCGCTTGGAAAAAACGTGACAAAATTAGACACCATAAATATTACCAATACAGAATCATCCAGTGAAAAACGATTTCTTGGCTGAACAAACCATTTACTTTATTACTAATTCCTTGGAATTCTCTCTGGGTACTTCAGCTTGTGATAACAAGCACTTATGGTGCTTAGGGTGTATTTGCTAACGCAACTGGAGCATTTTTGCATGTATACAATGAGGTCATTAACCGACACACTTAACATGCTTCATGTGAAATTTCGGCATCACTAACCATATTGGTTACATACACATGATACTTGACTTACTTTTTCACCTTTTGAGCATAGCTTTGATGAATCTTGGCTGCTACATTTCGTATTCACAGCGATCTTTTTGGTGAAATAAACATACAACGTAATCCTGTTCATAAGCTATTTTTGAACAAGTGTGTCTTGAGTTTTGATTTGAAAGACCCCATTGATGGACATATGTTTCTTAAACTCTCAATAATGCAATATAAACTAGTGGATTTATTTAAATTTATAATATAAATCTAACCGTTCGTACTGAAATATATCAGTATGGATACTGATCAAAGAGGATTTTAAGGTCTTCTTACAATGCATTGGGCGAACGCCAACCAACTAAAGCCTTTTCCACACGATGCATTTGTCATTACGCTACAAGGCCCGCTTAGCAGAGCTATAAATTGCTGCCCTAAAAACCGGCAACAAATTTAAATATTCGCCTTCCATCAAAGGTGGTTGCTATATGACATAATTCTCGTGTGCAACCAACCGGCAGTATTGCAACACCTATTGAGTAGTTTAAACGCATTAAGCGTGGATGTAATTTGCAACATAATGGAAACTGACCCATGCAGTTAGCAAGAAGTACCGTCGTACACGCCCCGAATTTAAATATACAACCAGGAAATCCTCTCGTAGTAAGTGATAACAATAGGTTTACTAGACCGAATTAATAGCTGTCCGCTTCATGGTCGAGCTCTTAAGTTTTAAAAATAAGAAAAAGGAACACTGATAACGTATTTATTCATTGAGGAAAACTAGAACCTAAAAAGAGCTCCAACGATGAACGCGCTATGAAGCCACGATTGTGTGCATGTCTTTGGGAACTGCGACAAATTAGAGACCAGAATTATGACATTTTGCAAAAACGCAATCATTGTAGTGGTGTCTTTAAAATCTTCTTTGGATAATGATGATTGTAATGATGAATATTATGACACTCCTTTTGAGGCGAAGAAATCTAAGAGAGCTACGCATCGTCGCTGTTACGTCAAATTGGTTTACCAAGTAAGCATACCTTGCACCTCTATATTCAAGGGACATTAAGTGGTGTTGACAATTTTAAATTTTTAAAAATTTACTTCAGAATTTAAGATGAACATTAAAAATTGCCATTATTGTTGTTTCTACTTAACATAAACACAGCGAAACTTGATTAAAACAATACCATCGCTATTTATTGAAAAACGCCCTCCATGCAAATATGGTTCGCGTTATATATCACGCGTACTGCAGGGGGGATACTGTCGGACGTAAAATGCTGATCTGCCGGAGATCAGCATTTTTGAATCGACGTTTTATTGTACAAAGAGGGCTGATTTTTCTTAATCCTTATAAGGTGTAAGTTCATACATGTTATACAATTGTAAAAATATACAAATCCCAGTTTTTATCATACCTCCACCATATCTCTTAATGCTCCTTTAAGGGGTGGGTGGTAACTATGGGCCGCCATTGGTAACCGGGTTACAATAAGAGGCTCAGTAGCACGAAGGTTAACACATGAAATCACACACCACTTTTTGTAACATTACATGCTACATTTACCACTAAATTGTTGAAATCAGAAAAAACGTTTAAAGTTTAAAGGGGCACTAAGAGATGTGTTGGAGGCTGCGCCCACAATTATGATAAAAACTGCTGTAAACAGGTATCGCCAATTTGGAACTGACTGAACTATAATGAAGATACGCATCACATCTCTGAATACTGATACCACAGTATATGTTCCGTGAGTTAACATGATGGGGGGGGGGGGGGGGGGGCTTAACTAACCAATGCTATTGGACATTAAATAATTTGTCTATAGTCAAAATGTTATTTAAGGTAGCTAGCTGTAAATGTCCAAAGTACTTGATTTGCCTAGAGATAAGTCTGTAAGTTTACGTTTCTCCAGGAAATGGTAGTTTTTAAACTAGTCTACCTTTTAACATGTTAAACACCCAATAAACTAATGGACTTTACTGTAGTTTGACAATCGCGGTGCATTGTGCCCCTCCTGTACGTGAATGAGCCCTAAAGCACCGTGACTCTAGGCTACATCAAAAATACAGTTAAGTGCAAACCATTGTTATTCCAATGTCTGTTACATGAGATACGTCATGAATATCACATCGTGTAGTAGACAGCCTCTGTACGAGCGTAGTGTTCCATTAATTTTAGCAAACATTTGGCATTAAGTTTTGAACCAGAAATGTCACTGATTAGGTATATATTAGTGATTTACGATGTTGTCAAAATATCTGTTTAGGTTGAAAAGTGTACAGAAACGTCTGACCCGCCCTTAAGCCACTGTAATAGAGAGGCCTTAAGGTCCGTTGGGATCTAAACTGATTTTACGACTGTTCTATATAAATGGTTTGAAAAATTAAATGGATTCGCTGTTGGGTGAATTTTGAATTATCACGATGAACTTGGACTAGGAGAAGGCAGTCTTCCCACCTCCTCATCTTCCAAAGAAAGCAGACATCAGAGAGTGTGCTAACAACAGCTCAATAGCCTTAATCTCCCATATCAGTGAGGTCCTACTCATTGCAGTATACGACAACACCCGGAGAGTGAGTTATCACCAGAGCAGGCAGGATTTAGGAAAGAGCGAGGTACAAGAAATCAAATAGGTAACCTGAGCTAACTGATGAAAAAGAACTTGGAATTTCAGCAACCTCTATACTTATGCTTCATTGATTACTCTTAGGCATTTGACTGCGTTAAACATTGAAGACTATGGACGGTAATGTAAGAAATGGGTTCCTCTCCTCACATCACTGAGCTGAATATATATCTCTACAAAGATCAAGAGGCTACAGTAAGAACAGATAATGGAGAATGTGTGTGGTTCTCAATTGGGCAAGGTATTCGTCAAGGATGTATCCTGTCACCATGCCTATTGAACATATATGCAGAATACATCACCAAGATATTCATATATATGCTGACGATACCACCCTGATAGCGAGAACTGGGGCTGAACTTCAAGATCTAATACACAGAGTGAAAGCAGCCAGTGAGAAGTCTGGATTCTTCATGTCAGGATCGCGACACGCAAAGTCAGGTCATTTCAGAGTATTGACTTTTCTGTGATAAAATAAACAATCTCAACGACCGTTGGTTTTTATTGACCCAAATCCTTATCGACAACAATTTACAATGGAAATGGGAGGAGTTTTTTTCTTTTTATTGATTGGGAGCACTTGGATCCAAATGCTCCAAATGAGATGACTCAAGTTTGCGTGTACCGGTTCTGGCATGTTCCTGAATGTTGAAAAGATCAAAGTCATGATAATGTGAGGAAAACAGCAACGAACAAGTGAAGGTCGGTAACGGTACACCCCGTTGTGTTGACACCTTCGATTTCCGTGGATCAATCATTCTTAAAATATAGTAGAAGCTCCGGAGAGATTAATAGGCATCTGGCCATAGCCAACACATCGGCAAATGTCCTATCAACCATTTATGAATATACGAGGGGCATTCAATAAATACCCGCAACCATTGTTGTTCTCCATACCTGAGTGATTCTGTGAAATCTAAGTGGGTACATTATAAAGTATGAACCTTAATCTATCATTTAACACAATCTGGATTTACTGAATATTCATAATTACGTAATAGCATTAGCATAAAGTAACCCATATTTGGACACTGAAAAACATGCCACTTTGGCAGGAATTTTGAATTTGCTTGATAGCACGTATATTGAAATGAGCAGAACTTTGTTCCGGATTAGTGTGCAAGTCTAACATTTTGCATCAGGAAACCAGAGACCATGTTCAACGAGGTCCTAAATGGAGAGGTTCTGTCAACGACAACTTTTAGAAATACACTGCATCTTATCTTGGTCAACATTAGGCTTTGACAGTGAGCCCCAAAATGCCGAAAATCCAAAGAAATGAAAATGATAGTTATAGCAAACAATTGGGATTTCCTGAAATACCACAGCAAATGCAGGATTCGTTATTGTATAGATGACAGGGTATCAATAAATACATCGAGAATTGTTGAACTTGGAATAAAAATCTGCGCATGCGTAGAACGCACGGTGGTCAGAAAGCGCTCATAATGAGTAAAAATGTTAAACAATCACTGCAACCAACGTAAAAGTTACAGATAAGGAATTGAATTTAAGAAAACAAGAACTGTGGTGAACTTCAATACATATACAAAGTTCAAAAATGTAAACATCTATTTGAAAATACAATTCAAGTTAATGTTATGGTCAGTATAGTGAATTTACTCAAATTGGGTAAAAAAAGCTTCATTGTATAAAAAATTTCTCTGCAGAAAACGGTTTCAGATATTGTCTTTGTAATCTCCCATTTAAATCTATGACATGTAACAATGAGGAACAAGAGGTTAAAGACAAATCTTGCGGTTGGATACCTTGACCTTGACTGTTTATTCATTAAAGAATTTCTTTTAAGCTATGACAAAAAGATGACGTTTTAATGTTACATAATAAGTGTTTTTTCTCCATAATTTGCATCTGAAAATAAGTAATGTTGAGCACATAGTACTGGTCTATCACTGTTTCAAACGGCAACTTATTCCATGCATCGGTTCTTGAGATATTTTGAAAAAAGTAACTGTGCATCAAATTGCTTGCAAATATTCTCCGCCCTGATCAGCTATTTTTCATGCAGTGCCAGAAAGTATTGATTTGACGCATGTGCCATTACGTAATCCCACAAACGATATTGTTCATTCATGCATGCGAGGAAAGATAAAGACCCATATTTCAAATTTCCCTAATTCTAGTTGGCATACGTCGCGCATGGGTGGAGAAAAACAATGGTTGCAGGTATTTATTGAACGCCCCTCGTATATTTTCAAAAAGGTTGACGCGTACACAATAATGGGGCTGATTACCTTTACTAAAACACAACAAATGCAAACAGACTACGTGACACATTTCCAATGCGCAACAATTTAAATTGAAGGTAAGCACTGCCTCACATTCAGAGAGCAACACCTTAATCGTGTGTAAACATGTCAAAGACCGACGACATTTCATTTGAAATGGGTCATGTAAACATCCGTCTTGGCTGAATGACTAATAGTATTTAGATTTTACGCTCTCTTTAAATGGTGTATATTTACGTACATTTCATCCCTTAAAACAGCTATATCGCCCACGCTGTTAAAGCACGATTGTCAGCCATAAAGCATTAGTTGTCCACATAAACACTAGATGGTACTAACTGTTGTAATCGCTTTACAGCAAATATCTTATCTAAAATTGAATTGATATTTAAAGTAAAAGTTTCAGTGTTTTTAAACCATAGCACAAATGCACGTGCAATTAGCATTGTTCAACTGTAGATGGCGACATTTAACTCTCTTTTGAACAAAATGGACTTTCAAATATGAGAAATTACGTAGAAATGCAATTTTGAATCTCTAGAGGGCCACATTGTTGAAATTCTAAATTATGTGCACTACTTATTGAACTTTTTGGCGTCCGTTCCAACTTTTTATCCTTTGCAAAATGCACTTAAGGCAATCTTTTCTGTGATTAGCATTTTTACTTGCTGGGAATGAAGAATGTTGGACTACCATTAAAAATAGTGTGTCGTATTTTAAGATCTTGCGATGAAGCATTTATTTGGCTGATTTGGGTTGCTTAGTTTCTAACTAACTGTTGTTATACGTATACCGTACACAATGAACATCAGAAGTTATTATTGACATATAGTAAAAGTGTCAATGAAAATGGTAAAATTGTATTCGTCAAGCAAAACGTCCTTCACTTGGCGCCAAATAGGTGATCAAATAATTAAAAATGTCCCCAGTGAAACGCTGCATATAAGGGGTTCAAGTTCAATTCCGTAGAATATGATACTGTTCTTGAATCTGTGTTACTCTTCTGATTACGAAATGCCCCACCCCTCAGGCCTCCTCCCCCAACCTATCAGGGTAAAATTCCGGATGTGAAAGAAAACATGCGAAAGTAAGAAAACATTCCCTCCTGGCAGACAAGAGTTCAAGATTACAAAGAATTTCATTACTAGTGAATCAATGAAGCTTACAGTACATTTCTAAGTAAACGGAAAGGTGCATCCATTGTACATTGTGTGTAAACGACATTTCTTGGGGTGACAAATCAATATTGAGAATGCGCTTCCGAGAATTAGAGCTTTATATCATTTCATTCGGCATTTCGCTTCAATCGGGAAATATTAACTTTCAGAAAAAGTAGGGCGATCTAGTCAGCTTTAAATGGCTGTCAAAATCAACTACGTCTATCACATATCAAACAAAATTGACAAGCCTAAGTCTCCCGGCGCTGTATCCTTCTTATACAAACATCGCAAGACTGCTTCCAGATTGTTATTGAATAAAAGTATAAATTCCAATTCCCGTTGGCTCTTTCTCGTTGTAATAACAGTATCAATCGGTATGTTCAAGTTTAGGACATGTTTATGTGGTGGAGTGAGATGGAAAAATCGGGGTAGGAAATAATCAGACTTGATAGAATTCAAACCCTGAAAAAAAATAGGAATACAAATTTAAAATAACCAGTGTGCTTAGCGTATATTCAACATAAATTGTCGGTATATGTCAGAAATAGCATATTAGTGAAGTCGTGACGTATTGAAATTGTGTTTTATATAGACCGCATACCAGGACCAAAGTTTGCACGTAGCTTCCTTAGGTGATAACAGTTGATTTCAGAATTGCTGCCAATTTGTTAGATGATTGGAACCTAAGATGGCGACCGAAACTTGGAATGGGGTCCATTACTTACAATTTATGTGTTTTACATTTCTTTTAGGGATTTTTTAATAGTGTTTGAAGTGTTTTGTTGTGGCTCAGATATACATACATCAAATTCACTGTTATAATCAAATTTACAATATGGCCTGCAGAAATTAAAATGGTGGCCATTTGATACCCTTTTTATTTTTCTACGGACTAAATCACTTATTGAGATGCACTATAACACCGGAAAAGCCGTTATTAGATAAATACGTTAATCTAAGGATAGTTTAAGGTGACCGACCATGTTCCAATATGGCCGCCAAATTTGATGTAACTGGCTCGAAATAGTTCTCAGTTTTCATAACAAATGACTACACGTCATTTTTGTAACGACATCTTTCTAAGAAGAATTGGCTGTCAAATGACCACTGGTGTTTAAAATATGTCCTAATCTGTTTTACACGATGTGATTGTTCAATTACATCTGCAAATACCTACATTATAATATGACATGTAATATTGATGATGAAGTTCTTTAAAAAAAAGAAGGATATGGAATATGTATAGGATCAGAAGATATTTCAGTAAGATATTGCTTAATGAAAAATGAGATACATAATGCAAAAACTCTGTGTTATAATATATTTTCAAAAAAATGCGAGTTTACGATATATATGTTCTGCATGCAGCATATATATATCGTTATAAGAAAGCTCATCTACTGCTGCAGCGGCTGCCCACAGCATCGTCCATGATCATACACGTGTTTAGTTTGCTGATTAAGAAGCCTTCAACGTGTTATACACAACAAGTAAAGTCGACAGCGTAAGTAAAGTGCTCAGACTTAGCTAGATGGCAATTTAAGTGTTTGAGAAAACAAAAATCCGTGCCCATAACCGGTGTACTCAATCGAACCGTTTTAGCCATAGGCTCTCGTATATGCAATTTGGAGCCTCTTGCAACCCCTCTCGCAACGCGTGATGAGAACGCTAACAATTCGATATTGGCAAGGATGTACCGAAAACGCGACTAGAACACCGCAGAACCAATATCAGCGAGAAGGACTTTGCGGTGAGACGATTATCTCTGCGGTTAATCAATCCGCCGACCGTATGCTGAACCCAAGTGCCTCAATCATCTGTATTAAAGGCGCTCAATCTGATTACGTATCAGTCTAGTGTGTCACTATTTTATTCGTGTGTAATAGGAATGTTTGCAGGGTAGTAAAAAGAGGGGGATTTACCCGCTCCCCCTCCTACCTGTAGGATAGATTGCCCCCCGAAGCCACCAAATGAAATGGCAGTCATGTATACTAAGGATCATAAATTTCTTCTTCAATATCTGCACAGATATCTTTGTTAGAGGGTATTTGTTAGTTTTTGATCAAAGTGAACGGTTTGGAAGTGTGCGTTTCTAGGTACAATGTAATCACAATCCAATCCTTTAAAACTGTGAAGATGTTACTCGCTAACCAATAGCATCGGGTTATCGATATTCCACGAGTAATCGAGGCTTATTCGAGGTTTATTTCTGCGAAATCTGGGATCAGATAACCAATAAAACCAGGCTATAGCAATACTCCACGGGTAGTGGAGGCTTATTTCTACGAAAACCAGTATCCGATAACCAATACGAACAAGCCATACTCCACTACCACCACTAGTAGGGGTGATACATGTTCATGGATAATCGCTGTAGGAACCTTTTGCACCCTGGATACAGACACTATTATCTATTATACAATACTCCCCGCGAACAGAGTTGCAAGGGCACTGATACGAATCTGTATTTCTGGTGATTCTATATCAACAAGTGGAGTCAAAATAAATGGATATGTAGTGGAACAATAAAGTCCAAAATCTAAGATTGGTACGAAGAAAAATTACACTTTGGGTCAGAGACTGAGTGAACATAACGTCTTGTTTTTATTTAAGATTAGGATGTCGTAGTAAACATAAAACACCTACAGCTGTAAATGTTATTCCCAAAAAAGAGTAAATTGTGTGGCAGCCTTGTATCATAACAATTTCGTGCATTAGTGATTTTTTAATGTGTTGACGAGTTTCTCCGATTTATTTTCTGTTGATTCGTGAAGATCACAAGATCACAAGATCACAGTGAATATGTAATTGCACAAATGTTCATCCTACCAACCTTATTTGACAAGTTAAAAGTGTTTTCCTTCACATACACTAACAATAATAAAACTCCCGCTGGCGGCATTTCTCGCCAAATTTCGATGCTCCTATAAAAAGTCTCGGATAACATCAGGGAACGTAGAGCAAGATCTCCAAACGCTTACACTGGATTCCAAAACATGGAGCAAGAAATCGTGGTAGACCAGCGCTAATTTATATTGACCTACGTATCAAGGGATTGAAGGTAGAATAGCGGGAAAAAGCCAAAAACTGATTTGGAGAAGCATCGTGGTTCGAGAAAACCACCCGTCAATTCTAGTCAAGTTTAATCCTCCTCATTTAATTTCTCTCGGATGGATTTTTAACCCTTTTTGATCTTATTGACAGTATTAATGTCACATCCAATTCTGATGTTCTTGATAAGCTGATAACAAGTATAGATAAACTCTGATCCACAGAGATTCTTGTGAAAAGTTGAATGTATTTCACCCGCCACATCCCGTAATATTCATAAACCCAAATGCCAAATTATTGGGTGGTGCAGGGTCCAAAAGTGAGGGAACGTAAGTGTTATTGGTATATAGTCAGACAGCAACTTATCATTTTAGGAAAAATGTAATTAAAAAAACGTTGATTCGGCCATTGATTAAGAACAGAAGATTCTAATGAGGACCCTAGATCTAAAAGAGGGTTAAGTCACATTGAGAAAAATGGCAAAAACTGGGTTTCAATGTGTCCATGTGTGGACTTGACCCACTCGGGTTGTACCTCCCATGGACTATTACACAGCTTTACCACATGACTTAACTGTAACATTTGAACAGAGGGTGCAGAGATCCTACTTGTAGCATAAACTGATACTAACTGCAATTTCACAAGATTGTGACTTAACCCCCTTTTAGATCTAGGGCTGCTTAACATTACGAATCGTGATAAAAGTATAATATTTTACACATGTCCACAGCGTTGTTTATTTGCAGTATTTCCTCTTTGGATCCTCATCTGAGTATAAACATGATTGTTACATTTCCTATTAGTAGCCGGATGAGCACGGCATTATTGGAAAGTAATTTGGCGCGAAGATTGAAATAGATTTGTCCGGGCGCTGACTCAGTAAGTGATTGTTATTGGCTCTTCAATGTACGGTCACTTAGCCGTCCGTACGTGTTGCTGAAGAACGATATTTCTTGTTAGCTATTATATTTTTATTTCATTTTTAAATATTCTATGGTAAACTTATGTTACTATGAAGTAGGCGCAATAGGAAATGTTTTTTCTTTTATCAATTAATAGTTTTAGAATTTTTGCCGTGATATAATTCATTATTGATATATAATTTCAAATAATTTACTTCGATTAACAGGTTAAGCTCAGACGTATCTGCCATGCCCTTAACAGGCAGAGCTGCACTATCTCCCAGAGCTGTCTCGATTCAAAGTTTAACATGATTACAATTGAACAAGACTTCAACATTTCACAACCTTTTTAAACCTCACGAAATGAGCGCTCCTTGATCAAAATTTGAAATATTTGGGCAATTACACGACCAGCTCTAGTCAAGTTAAATGGTCACGTCGCGTGTCTGACCGAAAATCAATAAGAACTTGGAGTGGACACGCGATTTTAATGCGGCTAGACTGCGCATATGAAAAGGAGATGTCGTGATCTGCAAACAATGCAATGCGAAGCATAGTACCGCAACTGAATCAAAATGTCAAATTATCTAAATCTTACAAGCTCTAACAGGTTTGCAGACAAACTGCATGCAGTGATCAACGTGTTGAAATAGTAAATACTGATCGTTGGGATAAACATTATATCTCTATACACTTGCCTTTGTTTGCACTATTCACTGTTTTTGTAGAATAAAATGTCTTTATTGGACGATGAGTAGATATTCCCTGTCTATCGGTTTCCTGATAGGTGGTTGAATCGGTGATAAAAGAATATAATAAGATGAAGGACCATTCATCTTAATCCATCTAATTTATTCCGCGATAATGAGACATCACTTCAAACTTGAACTTAATCGGATAAATGAATACAATAAACCACCAGTACGTCTCCCTAAAGGGAATGATCGCGTGATTAAAGTGTAAGTATGGGAGGCCCTGAGTTTGGTATGCCTTATGGAAATTAGAAATGTCTGAGAATTTTGATCCATTATGTTTAATGAAATATATGAGATATGTATGCAATACCCGGTCATCATGGACAGGCCAAAGTAGTTACATAATTACGCGCTGTCATCAGATTGTGTAATGACCTTTATATAAGACGATGTAAAGTGAAATACATTGAAATTGACATCAATAAATGAGAAACTCTTGACTTTGGAATCCAATAAATTCGCGACGGTGCCAAAGCTGCAGGTTTACATGAATGTTGTTTACTTGAGCATTAGCGAGTGCAAGATTGGGGACGTGTGCCCCTGTTTTGCATTGCATGTTTTGAATATGTTTATAGTGTGCTGCACATCAATGGGAAACTGATGACTTCATCTTTCCAACGATACCGAACTTGTTGTAATCACTTGAGTCAGAGCTCAGCTACTTGCTTGAGTACATGGGTCTCAATCTGAATGTGCCAAAATCATCACTATTTTGTGCTCAAAATCAGTAGAGCATCAATCTACATATAGTTGTCAAAAATGTAAGGGGTCGTCCATACTTGTTACCATTTTAAGTTACATACAAATCGTTCGTGACTGGGGGAGAAGTCAAAATATGTTATATCTTATGCACTGACGTATGCAGATATTAAATTGACATTCTCGGGAAAATGCAGGGTCAATGAAATACACACTAACGTTACTGTGCAGAACTATTCTGACCACTATATTAGTCCAATAAAGAATTGGATTTAATAGTTTTACATCTGTATTCTTCTAGTGACAACTTTACATATGATGCAGCACATCAAAATAAGTGTAGTAAGAAAGTGAGTAAGTGAAGTTAATTTTGAGTATTTTATGTGTACTCTCAGAGCATCTTCTAAGCTTTAAAATGACACAAAATTGATCAAAATCGATTAAGGCATTCAGATGTTACAAGTGAAAATGACTCTAAGTTCGTATTGTTTTCTTTTTTTCCTTCTGTCCGTTGTCATCAGATACCTTGCAAAACAAACAGCCGCAAAGTCCCTCCGTTTGATGTGCTGTATATTATGCTGGTTTAACTTTACCGTTATGTACAGAGCTGAGTTTATCCCAATATCTTTAAAATAGGATACTACGTCGGTATTTCGAGAGTCGCAATACACTTAACCAGCCATGCTCCAGGTTTGATATACTCCAAAGTGCTTTTAGTCTTCCCTGTAACTACAATATATTTAAACCAAGAGGAAGAGCCAAGCTGCTCGGGTAGTTTTACACGCTGAAAACTATGTCAAGTGTGACTAAATATATAAGACACCTGAGGAAACTGAAGACGTGATTCCGTTTGAATTAGGTCATGTAAACTTGATATAAGTCTTAGTGAAATATATACACGCATGGTGAAAAGAAATCTACAATAATACTGATTAGGATTATCTTTTATAGGTAAGGTTTAAAAATGTATCGGAAAAACAGGTCGAGATTCCTAACCAACATTTAAGCCAAAGTCTTCTTGTTTCAAAATCTACATTTCATTTCCTGTTTTACCAAATTGACTTATATAGTTTACATAGGATGTTTGCAAAGACTACACTTAGCCTATTATATTCATTGGAGTGGAGTTTGATAGTGCACATTTTATTTGAATTTTCCCTGCTTAGGATAAACGTGACTGCTTAAACTTGACTACTAAAGTGTTAGCATTCGATTACTCATTTCTCAAGAAAATCGAAACCATCAGACAATCCTTCGTGATATAAATAGCAACAAACTGCGGATGTGATGTTTCCAATCCGTAACAAGTTGAATTAATAGACACCACTACCTTCTGAACATGAACAGTGTAAATCTAGCGAACGGGTATATAAAATGAAGAATGACTATAATTCGCTTTAATAGAGGCAATTAAACTATACGCCTGGCGTCGGTTCCATTCAGGAATATAGATCGGATGCATGACTCCTTCATGTTATAGTCTATCATAGTTATTCAGGTTGCTTAATATTCAGTCCGGTTTAGGATCAAGGATCCATATTCAAGTAAGGACATTTTCAACGGAAGGTGTAATTTTTATTTACCACACATCCAAAATTAGTAAGCTCAATAAACATTTCAAAACGATTTAAGTTAAGTATCTTTGATTTTAATTGACAAAATCCTTCCATTCAGTAGCGTGACAGCTAGATTTGTCTTTGTTATCGATGAATCGATCGATTCCATTTCAATCTGTTTTCAGTATTCATGTTAAATAGCCGTGCTTCTTCTTGCTAAGTTATTATGTTATCACCACAGAAACTCTACAAATGGAGAATTAAACCATGACTGAGCGCATTAAAATAACAACGGAGCCAGCATGTCATTTACATGAACTGCATATCTGTCATCTCCTAGCATGTTGTTATATAAGAACATATGAAGCAAGTGTTTACGAATCTATGTTTTTAAGACTTCACACATAAAACCATTGAGTATTTGGATTTAGTGGGCCAATACAGACTGTACAGAGCGTAATCTTCCCCCTTCCGGCGACTCCTAGTATAACACTATTTTTACATTTTATCCTCGAATCGGTAAATTTACGCCTGGGGACTTTGTGTCCAATATAAGGAAACAGGGTTTATTTCAAGTAACATGATAGATGTTCACACTGATTGAATGATAAGTCAATAATCTTGGGAATTCTTGTGTCAGATTAGCACAGTAATAGATGTGCATAAGACGTATCTAAAGCCAGGGTTGTAAATCCCAGTGTACTATAAGTCGAGATACACGAATCACGACAGCAACAAGTTTGTTTGTGCATAAATAAAATGTTAGCATGGAGTGTCACTGTTTATCACAAGCTCTGTCATGACATAACTATAGTTGTCATTTCTTTTCACATCATTTCTTTCATCTATGCCTTTTCATTGATTCGGTTATGTTTCTCATATTCAATTTGGTAAAAGTAAGTTGTCAGTAAATTAGAGGTCAGGCGTCCTCAACTCTTAAATATGACACGTATAATTTGTTTTTGTTTAAATATCAAATTAATTTGACTGCCATCTGCTTCTATATCAATTTGGTCGTATTTCAAACAAGTTAACTCTTTTGCAAACAAATCCATTTGTTGAAATTAAAATCCTGGGTTTTAAAACGTGTTAGGCCTATAATTGTAGCTGTAAACCTATACGTGTTAGTTCCTAAATAATCAAATTAACCAGTTTAATAGACATTTTAGATTTAAAGTTTGTGCTTTCTTTACTCAATTAAATTCACTTTTCCATATTTATACCAGAGAAAAAGCGCATATTTTTCTCAATAAACCCAATGTACAATATATATCATTATTGTTTGACATTACCTTAATCACCCACACAGGGAGTATAGATATCAAATGGAGTCACCCATGAAGGTAACCCATTTCAAATACACACTCTCTGTGGGGACAGAGGTCCATAAAAGGGGAGTATGGATTATCAAATGGAAGAGCATAATGTATCATATCATTTTCATTAATATTTCTCAGTAAGCGTCACTATGTTACTATGTTACTGTGTCTTCAACATTCGTTTACCTTTATTCGCACGCAAACGTGTCATAGTTATAAATGTGTTACGATTGGAATAAAAATGGATATTTAATTTCACTCATAATATGTCTTGATTTCACTATGTCTTGTACCATCATTTCGATAATCCAATAAACATTTTACTAATATTCACAACCGCTAGAATACATGGTTGATACACCTATCGATCTACAGTCATCAAAAAAGTATCTGACCCGCCCGGTAATAAAATATGTTCTATAAATCTGAAAGTTTAACTCCTACTTTAAATGTGGATAGTTGGCTGCATTGTTCCGATGGATCAATATGGCATATACGCTTTACCGCTCATACTCTCCCCTGTGTTCAAAAATAATATGCGAAAATGAAAATCGTTCTTTAACTTACATTTTAGATTGTAACTTCTTCTTTAACAAACTATTCTTAGCGCACAATATCTCCAATTAAAGTGGAGAAAATTCACAACAACTTTATATTTTAATTTTGTTAAGTAGGAGTGATAATTTCATTAAAGTTATATATAAGCACATTCAATACCTGGGCAGTTACTTTGTTACGCCTTTGTATTGTTATTACAATATTAACGTATCAATTAACGTCAGATTGAATTGCGCCTTAAGTGCGATTCAGCTATAAAACCATGTCCTACAAGATCGCTAGCAGACGACATCATCATACCCTCAATTCCCGCCAATTATGCGTAAGAGAATATGGTGCTCGTGTGTAAAAGCTTGTTAGACTCGGCCTTTTATGACCACCGGAGTTTGTGGCCAAATACGTCAAGAAGATTTCACGCGGCATGTAGGTAAGTATAAATCGAAAAATTCATGTAGCTTTAATGTTCACATCAGTAACTACGTGACATACATGACGATGTTTACAAATGACCACTAAGGGGACGTTTAGGTGCTGAAACAAAGAATAAACGTTAAAAAAGAAATCAGCGCTCGGCATATCAACCAATGGCCAAATTTACAGTGTGATATCAAACATTCATCATCATCATCATCAGGGTGTAGTTCGCTCGCTTGAGAGGAACCCCTCCCTAGAATGCCTCCACAGACTTCTGTTTCTGGCTAGTCTTGACCATGTAGTGCCCAGCTGTCGGGTAAGGTCGTCTCTCCAGCGTGTTTTGGGGCGTCCACGTTTACGGGTCCAATTTCTTGGAGTCCACTCTGTTGCTCTGACTGTCCACCGGTTATCTGTTAGCCGTGCAATGTGTCCTGCTCATCTGTGTTTTGCCAACCTGATGTTATTGATGATGTCGCTGACACCTGTTTGTTGTCGAATCCAGGTGTTACGCTTTTTGTCGCGAGGAGTGATGCCCAGCATTATGCGCTCCATCTTGTGCTGTGCCACTGCAAGCTTCTCTAACATGGTGTTGGTCGGTGCCGTTGTCTCACTACCATAAGTCATTACTGGAAGAACGTACTCATTTAGAACCTTCCTCTTGATCTTCATACTGGTCTTACGGCTTCTCATGATATTTCCTACGTTACTGAAGGCTGCCCAACCGAGTCCAATTCTCTTATTTATCTCAGGGAGCAAGTCACCATCTCGTGTCACCGTCTTTCCCAGGTATACATATCTGTCCACCTCCTCGATGATTTTTCCATCAACAGTCATAAAACCATGTTTTATCATCAATATCAAACATTGCCAGAGAACAATACCCAACCTACTATAATTCAATCAATTCCAAATTGGCGAGATATTTTCGGTTATTATCTATCCGCGCGCAAAACTAATCCAAGCGCTTTTAAAGCGCAATTTTGGCATACGCAAGCGTCACATTGCGCGCCATATTGCACAATGCGAGCGTTTTGCGCGCGACGCTCTTCTGAATTCATTCGCTGCTGCAAACAGGTATCGCCAATTTGGAACTGACTGAACTATAATGAAGATACTCAAAACATCTCTGAATACTGATACCTCAGTATATGTTCCGGGGGGCTAACTAACCAATGCTATTGGACATTAAAAATTTTGTCTATAGTCAAAAGGTTATTTAAGGTAGCTAGCTGTAAATGTCCGAAGTACTTGATTTGCCCTAGAGATAAGTCTGTAAGTTTACGTTTCCCTAAGAAATTGTAGTTTTTTAACTGGTCTGCTCTTTAACTCCCAATAAACAAATGGACATTACTGTAGTTGTTTAACAATTGTAAGGTGTATTGTGCCCCTCCTTGGGCCCAAAAGCTCTTAGGCTACATAAATAATACATTTAAGTGCAAACCATTGTTATGTCTGTAACACGAGATACGTCATGAATATTACATCGTGTAGTAGACAGCCTCTGTACGAGCGTAGTGTTTCATTATTTGTAGCAAACATTTGGCGTTAAGTTTTGAACTAGAAATGTCACTGTTTAGGTATTAGTGATTTACGATGTTGTCAAAATATCTGTTTAGGTTGAAAAGTGTACAGAAACGTCTGACCCGCCCTTAAGCCACTGTAATGGAGAGGCCACGAGGTCCGTTGGAGATCAAAACTGATTTTCGCGGTAGGATTTTACGACTGTTTGTTAAAAATGGTTTGAAAGTTTAAATTGATTTTCTGTTGGGTGAATTTTGAATTATCACGATGAACTTGGACTAGGAGAAGGCAGTCTTCCCCCCTCCTCATCTTCCAAAGAAAGCAGACACCAGAGAGTGTGCTAACAACAGCACAATAGGTTTAATCTCCCATATCAGTAAGGTCCTACTCATTGTAGTATACGACAACACCCGGAGAGTGAGTTATCACCAGAGCAGGCAGGATTCAGGAAAGAGCTAGGTACAAGAAATCAAAGAGGTAACCTGAGCTAACTGATGAAAAAGAACTTAGAATTTTAGCAACCTCTATACTTATGCTTCATTGGTTACTCTAAGGCATTTGACTGTGTTCAACATTCAAGGCTTTGGACGGTAATGTAAGAAAATGGTTCCTCTCCTCACATCACTGAGCTGATTAAATATCTCTATGCAAAGATCAAGAGGCTACAGTAAGAACAGATAATGGAGACTGTGAGTGGTTCTTAATCAGACAAGGCATTCGTCAAGGATGTATCCTGTCACCATGTCTATTCAACATTTATGCAGAATACATCACCAGGATTTTGATGGTCCAGTTTCAGTGGGAGGTCGTACAATAACCAATTATGCTGACGATACCACCCTGATAGCGAGAACTGTGGCTGAACTTCAAGATACAGAAAGTGAAAACAGCCAGATGAGAAGTTTGGATTCTTCCTGAATGTTAAATAGATCAAAAGATCGTTAACGACACCCCCCACCGTTGTGTTGACACCTTCGATTTCCTTGGATCAATCATTCTTAAAATATATTAGAAGCTCCGGAGAGATTAGAAAGCATCTGGCTATGGCAAACACATCAGCAAATGTCCTATCAACCATTTGTGAATATAAATTTTCAAACAAGGTTGACGCGTACACAATAATGATCACCTTTTTCTAGAACACAGCAAATGCAAACAGACTACGTGACACATATCCAATGCGCAACAACTTAAATTGAAAGAAAGCACTACCTCACATTCAGAGAGCAAAACCTTAATCATGTGTAAATATGTCAAAGAACGACAACTTTTTTTTATTTGAAATGGGTCATGTAAACATCCGTCTTGGCTGAATTACTAATAGTATTTAGATTTTACGCTCTCTTTAAATGGGGTATATTTACGTACATTTCATCCCTTAATAAAACAGCTATATCGCGCCCATGCTGTTAAAGCACGATTATCAGCCAAAAAGCATTAGTTTTTCACATAAACACTAGACGGTACTGCTGTAATCGCTTTACAGCAAATATCTTATCTAAAATTGAATTGATTTCAGTCAGTGTTTTTTAACCATAGCACAAATGCACGTGCAATTAGCATTGTTCAACTGTAGATGACGACATTTAACTCTCTTTTGAACAAAATGGAATTTAAAATAATGAGAAATTACGTAGAAATGCAATTTTGAACCTCTAGAGGGCCACATTGTTGAAATTCTAAACTATATGCACTACTCATTGAACTTTTTGGCGTCCGCCCCATCTTTGTATCCTTTGCAAAATGCACTTAAGGCAATCTTTTCCGTGTTTAGCATTTTTGGTTGCTGGGAATAAAGACTGTTGGACTACCATTCAAAATAGTGTGTCGTATTTTAAAGGGGCATTGAGAGATACGTATGGGAGTGCGCCCTCAATTATCCTGGAAATCATTTTTTTTGCATCAAAGTTATACTTAGGCATATACTAACTACCATCTGAAACAGTTTACCAACATTCGCCGTTTATCATATAAAATTTCATGATTTTCTTAGTTTCGATATGATCATATCGAAACTAAGGTGCTGAATTCGGAAGTTATGCTAAGTTTTACTCACGGACTTTCGCGGCAAATCTCAACCCGGAAGTGCTATTATTTGCTTAGTTTAGCATGAAGGCGATGTCGGAATTGTATGATATTTTGGATTTGGGCTATGTTGATGATTATCTTTACGTTATTTGCTCATTTAGTATATCGATACATTTCTCAATGCCCCTTTAACCCCACAAATACACACTAGGAGGTAACGAGCTAGCCGAAACCAATAACCATCCTTATTTGGGAGTCTGCATAAACAACAAACTAAACTGGAACCAGCACATACAGGAAATCACATCAAAAGCAAACCGCACACTTGGTTTCATTAAAAGAAACTTACATGCATGCAATAAATCTACAAAGGAGGTGGCTTACAAATCCCTGGTACGACCAAAGCTTGAGTACTCCGCAGCCGTTTGGGACCCCTACACAAAGAAAAACACTGACAAACTTGAATCAGTTCAAAAAAGGGCGGCTCGGTTCATTACAAATGATTACAAGTCACGCACACCTGGTTGTGCAACCCAAATGGTCAAGGACCTCAAACTAGAACCACTTAACGTCAGAAGAAAAGCCAGACGCCTCAGCATATTCCATCAAGCGAGACTCGGTCATCTGTCACTGCCCATCGACAACCTCCTGCAGCCTGCCCAACGACAATCACGACATTCACACTCTCTGGCTTACTCCACAATATCCACAAATAAGGACTGCTATAAAAACTCTTTTATACCACGCACCATAACAGACTGGAACTCACTACCGGAAAACATTGCCAATCTAAACTCGAGTGAATCCTTCAAGAAAGCAGTAACTACGCACCTACATCAAGCTCAAGAAAAGCAAGACTAAACACAACAACACTACATGCGCAAATCATATCCTGACCGGATGACTCCACATGGAGTGTTGGCCAGTACAACCATCAAGTCAAGTATCAAGTATTAAGATCTTGCGATGAAGCATTTATTTGGCTGATTTGGTTTGCTTAGTTTCTAACTAACTGTTGCTATACGTATACCGTACACAATGGAGATCGGAAGTTTTTAATGACATAATAGTGCGCTTTCAATTATCCTGGAAATCACCTTAGTTCAATTCCGTAGAATATGATACTGTTTTTGAATCTGTGTTACTCTTCTGATTACGAAATGCCCTCAAACTATCATCAAGGTAAAATGCAGGATGTGAAAGAAAACCTGCCAAAGTAAGAAAACATTCCCTCCTGGCAGACAAGAGTTCAAGATTACAAAGAATTTCATTACTAGTGAATCAATGAAGCTTACAGTACATTTCTTAGTAAACGGAAATGTGCATCCCTTGTACATTGTGTATATACGACATTTCTTGGGGTGACAAGTGAATATTGAGAATGCGCTTCCGTGAATTAGAGCTTTATAGCATTTCATTCGGCATTTCGCTTCAATCGTGAAATATTAACTTTCAGAAAAAGTAGGGCGATCTAGTCAGCTTTAAATGGCTGTCAAAATCAACTACGTCTATCACATATCAAACAAAATTGACAAGCCTAAGTCTCCTGGCGCTGTATCCTTCTTATACAAACATCGCAAGACTGCTTAAATATTGTTATTGAATAAAAGTATAAATTCCAATTCCCGTTGGCTCGTACTCATTGTAATAACAGTATCAGTCGGTATATTCCGGTTTAGGACATGTTTATGTGGTGGAGTAAGATGGGAAAATCGGGGTAGGAAATAATCAGACTTGATAGAATTCAAACTCTGACAAAAATAGGAATACAAATTTAAAATAACCAGTGCGCTTAGTGTATATTCAACATAAATTGCGGTATATGTCAGAAATAGTATATTAGTGAAGTCGTGACGTATTGAAATTGGTTTTTTTTATAGACCGCATACCAGGACCAAAGTTTGCACGTAGCTTCCTAAGGTGATAACAGTTGATTTCAGAATTGCTGCCAATTTGGTAGATGATTGGAACCTAAGATGGCGACCGAAACTTGAAATGGGGTCCATTACTTACAATTTATGTGTTTTACATTTCTTTAAGGGATTTTTTAATAGTTTTTGAAGTGTTTTGTTGTGGCTCAGATATACATTACATACATCAAATTCACTGTTATAATCAAAATTACAATATGGCCTGCAGAAATTAAAATGGTGGCCATTTGATACCCTCTTTATTTTTCTACGGATTAAATCACTTATTGAAATGCACTATAACACCGGAAAATCCGTTATCAGATAAATACGTTAATCTAAGGATAGTTTAAGGTGACCGACCATGTTCCAATATGGCCGCCAAATTTGATGTAACTGGCTCGAAATAGTTCAAGTTTTCATAACAAATGACTACACGTCATTTTTGTAACGACATCTTTCTAAGAATAATTGGCTGTCAAATGACCACTGGTGTTTAAAATATGTCCTAATCTGTTTTACACGATGTGATTGTTCAATTACATCTGCAAATACCTACATTATAATATGACATGTAATATTGATGATAAAGTTCTTTAAAAAAAGAAGGATATGGAATATGTAAAGAATCAGAAGATATTTCAGTAAGATATTGCTTAATGAAAAATGAGATACATAATGCAAAAACTCTGTGTTATAATATATTTTCAAAAAAAATGCGAGTTTACGATAAATATGTTCTGCATGCAGCATATATATATATATCGTTATAAGAAAGCTCATCGACTGCTGCCCACAGCATCGCTCATGATCATACACGTGTTTAGTTTGCTGATTAAGAAGCCTTCAACGTGTTATACACAACAAGTAAAGTCGACAGCGTAAGTAAAGTGCTCAGACCTAGCTAGATGGCAATTTAAGTGTTTGAGAAAACAAAAATCCGTGCCCACAACCGGTGTACTCAATCGAACCGTTTTAGCCATAGGCTCTCGTATATGCAATTTGGAGCCTCTTGCAACCCCTCTCGCAACGCGTGATGAAAACGCTAACATCCGTTCTATATTGGCAAGGATGTACCGAAAACGCGACTAGCACACCGCAGAACCAATATCAGCGAGGAGGACCTTGCGGTGAGACGATTATCTCTGCGGTTAATCAATCCACCGACCGTATGCTGAACCCAAGTGCCTCAATCATCTGTCTTTAAAGGCGCTCAATCTGTGTACGTATCAGTCTAGTGTCGCTATTTTATTCGTGTGTAATATGAATGTTAGCAGGGGCGTAACAAGAGGGGGATTTACCCCCCTCCCCTCCTACCTGTAGGATGGATTGCCCTCCGAAACCACCAAATGAAATGGCAGTCATGTATACTAAGGATCATATTTTTCTTCTTCAATATCTGCACAGATATATTTGTTAGAGGGTATTTGTTAGTTTTTGATCAAGTGAACAGTTTGGAAGTGTGCGTTTCTAGGTACAATGTAATCACAATCCAATCCTTTAAAACTGTGAAGATGTTACTCGCTAACCAATAGCATCGGGTTATCGATATTCCACGAGTAATCGAGGCTTATTCGAGGTTTATTTCTGCGAAATCTGGGATCAGATAACCAATAAAACCAGGCTATAGCAATACTCTACGGGTAGTGGAGGCTTATTTCTGCGAAAACCAGTATCCGATAACCAATACGAACAAGCCATACTCCACTACCACTAGTAGTGGGGATTCATGTTCATGGTCAATCGCTGTAGGAACCTTTTACACACGGGATACAGACACCATTATCTATATATTATACAATACTCCCCGCAAACAGAGTTGCAAGGGCACTGATACGAATCTGTATTTCTGGTGATTCTATATCAACAAGTGGAGTCAAAATAAATGGATATGTAGTGGAACAATAAAGTCCAAAATCTATGATTGGTACGAAGAAAAATTACACTTTGGGTCAGAGACTGAACGTCTGTTTTTATTTAAGATTAGGATGTCGTAGTAAACATAAAACATCTACAGCTGTAAATGTCAGTCCCAAAAAAGAGTAAATTGTGTGGCGGCCTTGTATCATAACAATTTCGTGCATTAGTATTTTTTTTAATGTGTTGACGAGTTTTTCCGATTTAATTTCTGTTGATTTGTGAAGATCACAAGATCACAGTGAATATATAATTGCACAAATGTTCATCCTACCAACCTTATTTGACAAGTTAAAAGTGTTTTCCTTCAAACAATAATAAAACTCCCGCTGGCGGCATTTCTCGCCAAATTTCGATGCTCCTATAAAAAGTCTCGGATAACATCAGAGAACGTAGAGCAAGATCTCCAAACGCTTACACTGGAATCCAAAACATGGAGCAAGAAATCGTGGTAGACCAGCGCTAATTTATATTGACCTACGTATCAAGGGATTGAAGGTAGAATAGCGGAAAAAGCCATGTTGGAGAGGAAGATTGGGAGAAGCATCGTGGTTCGAGAAAACCACCCGTCAATTCTAGTCAAGTTTAATCCTCCTCATTTAATTTCTCTCGGATGAATTTTTAACCCTTTTTGATCTTATTGACAGTATTAATGTCACATCCAATTCTGATGTTCTTGATAAGCTGAAGACAAGCATGGATAAACTCTGATCCACAGAGATTCTTGTGAAAAGTTTAATGTATTTCACCCGCCACACCCCGTAATATTCATAAACCCAAGTGCCAAATTATTGGGTGGTACAGGGTCCAAAAGTGAGGGAACGTAAGTGTAATTGGTATATAGTCAGACAGCAACTTATCATTTTAGGAAAAATGTAATTAAAAAAACCTTGATTCGGCCATTGATTAAGAACAGAAGATTCTAATTTCTGCTATTGCTACTAAGTATAATATTTTACACATATGTCCACAGCGTTGTTTATTTGCAGTATTTCCTCTTTGGATCCTCATCTGAGTATAAACATGATTATTACATTTCCTATTAGTAGCCGGATGAGCACGGCATTGATTATTGGAAAGTAATTTGGCGCGAAGATTGAAATAGATTTGTCTGGGCGTTGACTTAGTAAGTGATTGTTATTGGCTCTTCAATGTACGGTCTCTTAGCCTTCTGTACGTGTTGCTGACAAACGATATTCCTTGTTAGATATTCTTGTCACCTAAATCTGTAAAGTATTGATTTTAGCAAAATTAAAAACTGACGCTAGAATTAAATCATATATAGATGCTCAACTGTTTTTGTTATTCATAATAATAATAATTATATTTATTCAGCCAAAAGTTACGCGTGTACGCGCGTGTTGTCAACAACGTTCTGAGTTCGTTAGCATTCGTGTTTATGTATCACTGATGATGATCACTCCGTAGAAAAAGATGCGTAGATGAAATGCATGCCATGCGACGTTGGATATGGACGTCTCCTGAGCGTCTTCTAGGCGTAGATAATTGTTATATAATGAAACCAAATCATATTACCGGCGGGATTCTTGAATAGATGAAAATCCACCATACGATGTTGGATATGGACGTCTCCTGAGCGTCTTCTAGGCGTAGATAATTGTTATATAATGAAACCAAATCATATTACCGGCGGGATTCTTGAATAGATGAAAATCCACCATGCGATGTTGGATATGGACGTCTCCTGAGCGTCTTCTAGGCGTAGATAATTGTTATATAATGAAACCAAATCATATTACCGGCGGGATTCTTGAATAGATGAAAATCCACCATGCGATGTTGTATAATGAAACCAAACCAAATTAACGGCGGGCTGTAAATTTAAAACAGACCGGCAAAAAAAAAGGAATAATGTCTGGAAATCTACTTGGATTACATGGACATATTATTTTTCAAACACTCAACAGAAGTATAATTATATCAAATCCATGTTGATTTTATTTCCCGCTAAAGTCAAATTTCATGCTCCATAATGCATGTCGGCCATGTTTTATTTTGACAAAATTGCAAACGGATATTAAAATTAGATATTAAAAACATCACCAAAACGAGTGTCAACACACACTCACCCTTTTATCGTATACATTTGTATACTTGCGCAAAAACGAACATTATATCCCCCCAAACATAATTTAACACATAAATGGCTCAAGTAAGATAATACTGTTCTGTACTTACATTCTTGCAACAAAAAGAAGTGACACGTTAAACGTACACTAGGTACAGACGCCTCCCATCAGATAACCTCTCCAACGGTGTGTGTTATGTCGTAGCTCAAACATTGCCATACGGCCAAACATGCTGATACTAGTATACACTTAATGCCATTACTATTTGAACACCAGATCCAAAAGGCCCCGTCAGGTTATTACGATGAGTTCATAGTACGTCCTTACACGTAGCCGTCTCGTTTGCGTGTGTTCTATACCTCTATTCAAATTTTGCGCTTAGTACTTTGTCCCCTGACCTCGCTAATTATATATGCGCATACCTAGACTAAACTCGCGTCGTTTAAACACTTTTGTTGCCACTCGAAGTCCCGTCCATCGTGACAATTCTATTTTTATATTATTTTTAAATATTATATGGTAAACGTAGTTCCTATGAAGTAGGTGCGATAGGAAATGTTTTTTCTTTTATCAATTAATAAAGCAATGTTTTAGAATTTTTGCCGTGATATAATTCATTATTGATATATAATTTCAAATATTTTACTTCGATTAACAGGTTAAGCTCAGACGTATCTGCTATGCCCTTAACAGACAGAGCTGCACTATCTCCTAGAACTGTCTCGATCCAAAGTTGATATGATTACAATTGAACAAGACTTCAACATTTCACAACCTTTTTAAACCTCACGAAATGAGCGCTCCTTGATTAAATTTGAAATATTTAGGCAATTACACGACCAGCTCTGGTCAGGTTAAATTGGTCAAGTCAGCGTGTCTGCCCGAAAGTCAGAAAGAACTTGGAGTGGAAACGCGATTTTAATGCGGCTAGACTGCGCATATGAAAAGGAGATGTCGTGGTCTGCAAATAATGCAATGCGAAGCATATTACCGCAACTGAATCAAAATGTCAAATTATCTAAATCTTACAAGCTCTAACAGGTTTGCAGACAAACTGCAGTGATCAACGTGTTGAAATAGAAAATGTTGATCGTTGGGATAAACATTATTATACCCTTGCCCTTTTTGTACTATTCACTGTTTTCGTAGAATAAAATGTCTTTATTGGACGATGAGTAGATATTCCCTGTCTATCGGTTTCCTGATAGGTGGTTGAATCGGTGATAAAAGAATATAATAAGATGAAGGACCATTCATCTTAATCCATCTATATAATTTATTCCGCGATAATGAGACATCACTTCAAACTTGAACTTAATCGAATAAATGAAAACAATAAACCACCAGTACGTCTCCCTAAAGGGAATGATCGCATGATTAAAGTGTAAGTAGGGGAGGCCCTGAGTTTGGTATGCCTTATGGGAATAAGAAATGTCTGAGAAGTTTGATCCATTATGTATAATGAAATATATGAGATATGTATATGCAATACCCGGTCATCGTGGAGAGGCCAAAGTAGTTACATAATTACGCGCTGTCATCAGATTGTGTAATGAACTTTATGTAAGACGATGTAAAGTGAAATACATTGAAATTGACATCAACTAGTCTATATAAAGGAAAAACTCTTGACTTTGGAATCCAATAAATTCGCGACGGTGCCAAAGCCGCAGGTTGCATCAATGTTGTTTACTTGAGCATTAGCGAGTGTGAGATTGGCGACGTGTGCCCCTGTTTGCATTGCATGTTTTGAATATGTTTATAGTGTGATTCACATCAATGAGAGACTGATGACTTCATCTTTCCAACGATACCAAACTTGTAGTAATCACTTGTATCAGAGCTTTGCTACTTGCTTGAGTGAATGTGCCAAAAATCATCACTATTTTGTGCTCAAAATCAGTAGAGCATCACTCTACAGTTATTTTGTTAACAAATGTAAGGGGTCGGACATAATTGTTACCATTTAAAAATACATACAAATCGTTCGTGACTGGGGGAGGGGTCAAAATATGTTATATCTTATGCACTGACGTATGCAGATATTAAATTGACATTCTCGCGGAAAATGCATGGGTCAATGAAATACACACTTACGTTATTGTGCAGAGTTATTCTGACCACATATTATTCCAATAAAGAATGGGTGTTAAGAGTTTTACATCTGTATTCTTCCAGTGACAAATTTACATATGATGCAGCACATCAAAATAAGTGAAGTATGTAAGTAAGTGAGTAAGTGAAGTTAATTTTGAGTATTTTATGTGTACTCTCAGAGCATCTTCTAAGCTTTAAAATGACACAAAATTGATCAAAATTGATTAAGGCATTCAGATGTTACAAGTGAAAATGACTCTAAATTGTTTTCTTTTTTCTTCTGTTCGTTGTCATCTATACCTTGCAAAACAAACAGCCGCAAAGCCCCCCCCCCCCCCCCCGCCCCCGTTTGATGTGCTGTATGCTGGTTTAACTTTACCGTTATGTACAGAGCTGAGTTTATCCCAATATCTTTAAAAATAGGATACTACGTCGGTATGTCGCAATAACACTAAACCAGCCATGCTCCAGGTTTGATATACTCCAAAGTGCTTTTAGTCTTCCCTGTAACTACAATATATTTAAACCAAGAGGAAGAGCCACGCTGCTCGGGTAGTTTATCACGCTGAAAACTATGTCAAGTGTGACTAAATGTATGAGACACATGGAGAAACTGAAGACGTGATTCCGTTTGAATTAGGTCATGTAAACTTGATATAAGTCTTAGTGAAATATATACACGCATGGTGAAAAGAAATCTACAATAATACTGATTAGGATTATCTTTTATAGGTAAGGTTTAAAAATGTATCGGAAAAACAGGGTGAGATTCCTAACCAACATTTAAGCAAACGTCTACTTGTTTCAAAATCTACATTTCATTTCCTGTTTTACCAAATTGACTTAGTTTACATAGGATGTTTGCAAAGACTACACTCAGCCTATTCATTGGAGTGGAGTTTGATAGGGCACATTCTATTTGAATTTTCCCTGCTAAGGATAAACGTGACTGCATTCAATTACTCATTTCTCAAGAAAATCGAAACCATCAGACAATCCTTCGTGATATAAATAGCAACAAACTGCGGATGTGATGCATTTTCAATCCGTAACAAGTTAAATTGAAAGACACCACTACCTTGTGAACATGAACAGTATAAATCTAGCAAACGGGTATATAAAATAAAGAATGACTATAACCGGGGACTATAATTCGCTTTAATAAGGTCAACTGGCGTCGGTTCCATTCAGGAATATACACAGATCGGATGCATGACTCTTGCATGTTATAGTCTATCATAGTTATTCAGGTCGCTTAATATTCAGTCCGGTTTAACGCCCTCAAGGATCCATATTCAAGTAAGGACATTTCTAACGGAAGGTGTAATTTTTATTTACCACACATTATCCAAAATTAGCCAGCTCAATAAACATTTCAAAACGATTTAAGTTAAGTATCTTTGATTTAAATTAGCAATTTAAGCCTTCCATTCAGTAGCGTGACAGCTAGATTTGTCTTTGTTATCGATGAATCGATCGATTCCATTTCAATCTGTTTTCAGTATTCATGTTAAATAGCCGTGCTTCCTCTTGCTAAGTTACTACGTTATCACCACAGAAACTCTACAAATGGAGAATTAAACCATGACTGAGCGCATTAAAATAACAACGGAGTCAGCATGTCATTTACATGAACTGCATATCTGTCATCTCCAACATGTTGTTATATAAGAACATATGAAGCAAGTGTTTAAGAATCTATGTTTTGAAGACTTCACACATAAAACCATTGAGTATTTGGATTTAGTGGGCCAATACAGACTGTGTAGAACGTAATCTTCCCCCTTCCGGCGACTCCTAGTATAATACTATTTTATCCTCGAATCGGTAAATTTATGCCTGGGGACTTTGTGTCCAATATAAGGAAACAGGGTTTATTTCAAGTAACATGATAGATGTTCACACTGATTGAATGATAAGTCAATAATCTTGGGAATTCTTGCGTCAGATTAGCACAGTAATAGATGTGCATATGACGTATCTAAAGCCAGGTTTGTAAATCCCAGTGTACTATAAGTCGAGATACACGAATCACGACAGCAACAAGTTTGTTAGTTCATAAATGAAATGTTAGCATGGAGTGTCACTGTTTATCACAAGCTCTGTCATGACATAACTATAGTTGTCATTTCATTTCACATTATTTCTTTCATCTATGCCTTTTCATTGATTCGGTTATGTTTCTCATGTTCAATTTGGTAAAAGTAAGTTGTCAGTAAATCAGAGGTCAGACGTCCTCACTCTTAGATATGACACGTATAATTTGTTTTTGTTTAAATATCAGATTATTTTAACTGCCATCTGCTTCCATATCAATTTGGTCGTATTTCAAACAAGTTAACTCTTTTGCAAAACAAATCCATTTGCAGACATAAAAATCCTGGGTTTTAAAACGTGTTAGACCTATAATTGTAGCTGTAAACCTATACGTGTTAGTTCCTTATTAGAATGAAAGTTCATCTGTGTTGGTGATAAATAATATGAAGTTAAACTTTCGATCTCAACACAAGAAATATTTACCTGGAATTTTCAGGTGTTGCTACACCTTTCATCAGCAGACTAATGACTCGACTTGACCTTTTGGAGGTGTGACGTCAGAATCGGGTCATAGACTCTTGGTAATTTGTACCTGCCCCCGTCTTTGTTGAGTGATGGTTGGTTGGCTCTGATGTAAATAGCCTCCTTGACACCTCTCTCGAACCAACGAGGATCCCTATCCAATATTTTGACTTTCTCTAAGTCAACACTGTGTCCTGGTGACTCAATATGGATGTGTTGGGATACCTCGGACGAGGTGGAACTAGGACGCCTGTGCTCTAGAAACCGGGTCTTTATTGAGCGTTCGGTTTCTCCGATGTATGATTCGGAGCAAAGACCCCGGGTAGTCTGACCCTGACAAGGGATCATGTACATTGGGCCTACAGTGTCCTTCTTCTCAGTTTTGTCTTTTGGAGAGACCAGAAGTTGGCGTAGTGTGCGCGTGGGTTTGAAGTATGCGCGTATCCCGTAGTTTCCGAAAATCCTGCGGAGAGCCTCTGATGTGCCCTTGATATAAGGCAACACTACGTGTCCTTTTGTCTGTTTCTCACTGTCTTTAGTTTTCGGTTTGACCTTACCCTTAGGTTTGTTGACACGGTCAAATGCCCACTTCGGGTACCCACACTTGGTCAATGCTTTATCGACGTGCTGCTTCTCTGTTGTGGTGTAAACCTGGTCAGTGATGACAGTATCAGCCCTGTGGTGTAGCGTTTGAATAACGCCCAATTTGTGCTGGACAGGGTGATTTGACGAGAAGTTCAGATATTGATCTGTGTGGGTTGGTTTCCGGTAAATCTTTACGTCAAGATTACCGTCTGGTTTGATTACTGTCAGAGTGTCTAGGAAGGCTAATGTCCTGTTATCTTCACCTTCTGTAGTGAATTTGATGTCCGGATCAATGGTGTTGAGGTGATCAGTGAACTCTTGAGCATATTTGGTCTTTATTTTGATGTGCGTGTCGTCGACATATCTATACCACCATAATGGCGGATGGAGAGCAGTTTCGATAGCTATCTGTTCCAGATGCTCCATGAAAAGGTTGCATACGATAGGCGAAACAGGGGAACCCATCGCAGCTCCATGTATCTGTAAATAGAATACTCCATTGTAGACAAAGTATGTGCAACGCAGGCAAACCTCAAGCAGTTTTAACACATGTTCAGAAGTAAGACGGGTTCTATCACTGAGGGTGGTGTCACTTTCCAGGCGCGAGCGTATGATGACTAGCGCACGATCGATGGGTACAGAAGTGAAGAGCCCTGTCACATCATATGAGCGTAGTTCCTCGTCAGCTTCCACGCGTTCATGTCTGATTATTTCCGAAAATTGTTGCGAGTTCTTGATATGATGACAAGTTTTTCCAACCAGAGGGGAAAGAATATCAGCAAGAAGTTTGGCGCTGTTGTAAGTGATAGAGTTGACACTACTAACAATAGGCCTCAGCGGAATGGAAGGTTTGTGGACTTTTGGTAGACCGTAGAACTTTGGAGGTGTCTCTGTTGTGGGGTATAACTGTCTATATCCTATGCGGTTAATACCTTTGCCATTCTCAATATCTTGAAGAACGGATACTAGTTCTTTCTTGTATTTCGCGGTGGGGTCCTTTTTGCCTAGTTTTTGATAAGTAGCTGTGTCATTTAGTAATGCCTCACACTTTTGTTGGTATTCCTCAGTGTCTAAAACAACAACAATTCGACCTTTATCAGCTGGTAAGATGCGAATATCTTTCTCTTTCCTTAGTTGATCAAGGGCTTTTGTCTCCTTTTTGGTTAAGTTAGAGTCGATTTTCTTAGGTCTGCTCAATAGATTAGTGACTTTGGATCTAAGCTCACTGGCATCACGATCTTTTAGCTTCCGACACGCAGTTTCAGTAGTGGTGATAAGATCAACTACCGGAGTTTCAGATGGGGAAACAGCGAAATTCAGTCCTTTCACAAGTACAGATAATTCCGAGTCGTTGAGAAGGCCCAGTGTACATGATCCCTTGTCAGGGTCAGACTACCCGGGGTCTTTGCTCCGAATCATACATCGGAGAAACCGAACGCTCATTAAAGACCCGGTTTCTAGAGCACAGGCGTCCTAGTTCCACCTCGTCCGAGGTATCCCAACACATCCATATTGAGTCACCAGGACACAGTGTTGACTTAGAGAAAGTCAAAATCTTGGATAGGGATCCTCGTTGGTTCGAGAGAGGTGTCAAGGAGGCTATTTACATCAGAGCCAACCAACCATCACTCAACAAAGACGGGGGCAGGTACAAATTACCAAGAGTCTATGACCCGATTCTGACGTCACACCTCCAAAAGGTCAAGTCGAGTCATTAGTCTGCTGATGAAAGGTGTAGCAACACCTGAAAATTCCAGGTAAATATTTCTTGTGTTGAGATCGAAAGTTTAACTTCATATTGTGTTAGTTACTTATTAATCAAATTAACCTGTTTAATAGACATTTTTAGATTTAAAGTCTATGCTTTCTTTACTCAATCATATTCACTTTTCCCCATTTATACCAGAGAAAAAGCACATTTTTCCCCAATATACCCAAGGTACAATATATATCGTTATTGTTTGGCCTACCCAAACGTATCTATTCTTTTTATAAAATATAACCATTATTCACTACGTGTAGGCCTGATATATAGCACTGCGATGAAATACAATTGACTAATTTGTTTTTCACCATGTCGACTGATCACTTGCATGTACCAAATCAAGCTAACGTGATGAATAACATTGCTAAAGTGTGTCTCCGAATTCCTCCTGCCCAGATTTCCCCCTCCCCTAACATGTTGATGCTAGCACCGTCACTGACGACCAGGTTGGCATACAGGGTGAGTCAAAATAGTCAGGTCCCGATTTCACCGATTTTTTAAACCAGTTAAAATTCAAAAATGAATATATTTAATGACTTGCATAGCAAGGTGGCATAACTAGCTATAACCTAAACTTTATTTAATTCAAATTGGTTATTCGAAACGGGAGATATGATATTTGTTTCTAAATTCTGTGAAATAAAATCAGTTCCAACTTATCTAAGGGATCCCTATGGATGTTAACGTTTAACGCGCGCATTTTAAATAAGTCAATCAAATGCGTGTTGGTATTGTGGGTCCTCTCAGAATTTTCATCTGTTCTTTCCTCCAACAAGACACAGTGTCATACATGTATTTATGAAATGTGCCTCTTGAAATAACAAACAGTGGTGTTCATGCCTTTGTGGTCCATTGTGCAAGGCATTGGGATATGGAAACACCTCTCTATCAAATACCGTATGTTTTTCCGCTTTTGAACTCCTAAAAGTTCATGACTTTGTTGAGCCATGATAACAGTATTCATGTTATTCAAGGGAGACGATTGTTTCTCTCTCTCGCCATAACTCACCAGAATTTATTCTCACGTAAATTGGATTACATCGAACAGTCGGTATAGGTTATATAAACAGCGAACATTAGTTCTTAAATAAAAAGTCATGAATTTTCTTTCCTTGGGCAGCAAATTAATGTAAGCAATCTCACAACAACTAAAGCACATTTGAATTTTGAGGCGTTTGTGTCAACGCTTAATTCTATTACTATTCGTTATCTATTCTAAATCAAAGCATCCGCACTGCCCTTTGAATTATTTTGGAGGCTTATAATGCGTTTATTCACCTTTGTTGACTCTAAAGCGATACATAATCAAAGGTCTCAGAGGAGGAGTGAGATTTGTTTGAACAGGGCTTAAATCCTTTCGTTTCACACGAAAAAGGAGAGTTTTGTCCAAATGTTAGAGTACATTTCAGCTGATAGTGAATAAATGTGAAGGACTCTAAAGACTTCGGGGCTTTGAAAGCCAATTCCAAGGAATCGAACAGCTAATAGCGCCGAGTCCATGACCCGTGTCTTACATTGCTCACATCAGTAATTTACCACGTCTACGACCACATTTCAATTAGTGTATCTCGTTGGAAGCTTATACATTTGAAGGGAATGTATCTAAACTGCGCCAATAAAGTATCTAAACACTTACAAATGGTCAGATTTATCGGAACCTGAATTGGTATGCAAAAAAATAATTAATTAATTCGATTTACAGTTATCTTCTGCGCATTTTGACACCTCTTTTGTTGCGCTATGATGTTGTTTGGCGGATTTATGGGCACTTGAGTGGCTTAAAGTCGAATTCAAAAGTTGCAAAAGCTCCTATTCACCCCAATTCCAGAAAGGAACTCGCACAAAGCATCACACACAGACAAAATTAAAACAAAATACACCAATTTGTTCTGTTTACTTAATCATGACAATTAATGATTGATTAATGATTGATTTATGCCTCCCATCTCTGACCCTTTTGTTTTGTTATTGAAAATTAATGCTGATATTCATTGCAATCGATTTATCCAACACGAGACATACAAATCATTTAAAAAAGGCTGGCAAAAAAATTCGTTGCAGGAATAGGGGCTTTTGCAACTTTTGAATTCGACCTTAAGTCACTCAAGTGCCCATAAATCCGCCAAACAACATCGTAGCGCAACAAAAGAGGTGTCAAAATGCGCAGAAGATAATTGTAAATCGAATTAATTAATTATTTGTTTGCATACTATTTCAGGTTCCGATAAATCTGACCATTTGTAAGTGTTTAGATACTTTATTGGTACAGTTTAGATTCAATATTTACTTTCCAATTTATATTTATGGGTAACTGTATTAATGTAAAACTAAACAGTTATATAGACATCAATGTTACCATCTTAATTCGGTAACTAAGAAACCTGTGATCGCTCAACCGTAATAATCTTTGCGTCATCTTACAGCTAAGTTCAGTGGCTTTCCTGCAAATGTGAGTAACTTCATTAAATAATATGAATAATATATGACAATTTGCGTATAGCTATCATATTTTCATCTGCCCGATTTGATTTACATATTAAATAAGCAAAAAGTATCATTTATTAACAATTCTGTGTATATCTCATCAGTTACAGCTACGAGGTTTGTGGATTTGGCTTCCAATGATCAGTACTGCGCAGATGTACTATTAGGATTACTATTATCAAATCAAAAACTAATTATGAATAGATTTAACTTTTTGCATTGATAATTCCTTATATATGACATTTTGTCCGATGATTTCTTATAGTTATAGCTCTTGAATTAAGCATTTTTATATTAGTCTTGTGTAAAATATCATTTCAAAGGGCGACAAATTAAAAGGCTGTACTCAAATTGTCATGACTATTTCTATTCCTCGATGGAGCGCTCTCAAAGTTACAGAATATCAAGAGGTTTAATTGGGATTAAAGATGACATCATCTACAATAAGCTTTACTGATTATAAAGAGATTTAAAGTCATAAGAAAAAAGGCCTCCGTTTTGATACACCTTGGGATAGAGATTTCCATTTGATTTAGATAATCCCCTCTGAAAGTCTTTTAATTTAAAACATTTCATGGTCGTTACGTATTCGAAAACATGCCCGCAGGCTGACGAGGACACGTACATCTTTTTCAATACACGCGAAGCTGGGCACAAATCGCCAATCTCACACTCGCGAATGGTCAAGAAACCTGTAACCTGTGGCTTTAGCACTGTCGCGGATTTATTGGATTCTAAATTCAAGGGTTTCTCTTTTATATAATAGACTCGTTGATGCCAATTTCAATGTGTCTCACTTTACATCGTCTTATATAAAGGTCATTTCACAATCTGATATAACAGTGCTTATTATGCCTGACCATGATGACCGGGTATTGCAAGCATTTTGTTATATATTTCCTCATACTAAATGAATCAAACTTCTCAAAAATGACTAATATCCCACAATGCATCGAAACCAAGGCATCTACTTATACGCTTTAAGGAGAGCATTTTATACCTTTTACGCGACGCACTGGTTCATTTCAAGTTTGAAGTGATGTCTCATTTTCACGGTACAAATGAGAAGCATTATTCATTATGAGGTATGAATGGTGCTCTTCCATCGATTCTACCACATTATCAGGGAAAGGAAGAGTATGAAATGAGAAAAGACCGAAAAGCCTGCAAGCAAAGGGAAGTGTATAGAGAGATAACTCGGTACTTTCCTATATTGTTTTATCAATCCCAATGACACTTTGATTCAGTTGCGGTACTGCGCTTCGCACTACATTGTTTGCAGAACAGAACATCTCCATTTCATTTGCGCTGTATAGCCGCAAGAAAATCGCGTTTCCACTCCAAGTACTTATTGATTTTCGGTGAGACACAGCATGACCATTTATCATGACGAGAACCGGTCGTGTAATTGCCTATATATTTCAAATTTGATCAAGGAGCGCTCATTTCGTGAGGTTTAAGAAGGTTGTGTAATTTCTAAGTCTTATTCAACTGTAATCATGTCAACTTTGCATCGACAGAGTCCGGAAAGACAGTGCAGGTGTCTTTAAGGGCATCGCAGATACAACTTAGTTTAACCTGATTTTCGAAGTAATATATACATCTAACACAAAAAGTCCCTGACCAGGTGCTTTGATGTTGGCTAATCCAAAATCAATAATCGGTTCGAAAAATTTGAGATATACATTTAATGAGCAAATGTATTTCTTCTCCGTAGTTTGGAACCTCATTCATAAAAGTCGAGTGGATAGTTTTGAAGTTATGATTGTTTTAATGTCAATGAATATCTCAGATTCTTGGTACCGATTATTGATTTTGGATAAGCCAACATCCAAGCACCTGGTCAGGGACTTTTTGTGTTAGGTGTATATATCAATATAAACTATTTGACGGCGATTAAAACATCAACATCAGCGCGCGCGTTTTGATTTGTCTAATTTCACTCCAAACAAGACATACGCATTCATTGATCTATAATTAATGGACGAATCTACGTTTTTTATTTACGTTTTCTCTAAAATAATAAGTTAGTGTCTGAGATTATACCAAATTAAACTTACGCTCCCTCACTTTTGGAACTCCCTAAACTATATCTAATTTGGCACTTGGGTTTTTGAATACCTATTACAACCATCACGGGTATGGTGGGGTGCAAGTTACATCAATGTCGATTTCTTAACCATTCGCGAGTGTGAGATTGGCGATTTGTGCCCGGCTTTGCGTGTATTGAAACAATGTACGTGTCCTTGTCAGCCTGCGGGTATGTTTTCGAATACGTAACGACTATGAAATGTTTCTAATTAAAAGAGTTTCAGATGTAGGGGATCATCTAAATCAAATTGAATTCTCTATCCCAAGAGTGTACCTGGTGCATCAAAACGGAGGTCTTCTTTCTTATGACTTTGACTCTCTTTATAATCAGTAAAAGCTTATTGTAGATGATGTCATCTTTAATCCCAATTAAACCTTTTGATATTCTGTCACTTTGAGAGCGCTCCATCGAGGAATAGGAGTAGTCATGACAATTTGAGTAAAGCCTTTTAATTTGTCGCCCTTTGAAATGATATTTGGCACAAAACTAATATAAAAATGTTAAATTTAAAGGCTATAACTAAAATAAATCATCGGACAAAATGTCATATATTAGGACAAACGAATGCAAAAAAAGTTAAACTTATTCATTTGAAATGATATTTTGCACAAAACTAATATATAAATGCTAAATTTAAAGTATTAATATAGGATCTTTTTCAAATTTTCACACATATTTTTTCTTTCTTATAATGAAGTTTGACTAATAACTCTATCTTGAATGTGTTTTCTGTGAAAAGTCCATTACATAACTTTACTAACTCATTAAAGGAAATCTTATTCCAATTTCAGCAATTTCTCATCATATTTGCTTTCATTTTCATCTGAAAGTGTTCTATAGTATTCTGTCCACATGTGTACAGTTGCAACCGTAGCAGGAAACCCTGTAAGCAGTGGCAACACGGCATCAAACCAAATAATTCTAATTTACGAACGAAAAACGGGGAAAATCACTCAGGAAATAAGTTGTCCCACATTACGGTTTTTTCAACGTATTCAAACCGTGATTTTGAAGTAATTAAGAATCGTATGGATCTGTAACTTACAAGATATTAAAAGTTGTATGGTTATAAATGTAATTCAAAACAAAAAAATGCATTTCTAGGAAAAAATCACAGATAGAGGGCGTCCCATGAAAAAGATCGCATAATATTAGGATGTCGTATTAAACATAAAACATCTACAGCTGTAAATGTCAGTCACAAAAAAGTAGTAACTTGTGTGACAGCCCTGTGGCTTTAGCACCGTCGCGGATTTATTGGATTCTAAAGTCAAGGGTTTCTCTTTTATTTAATAGACTCGTTGATGTCAATTTCAATGTGTCTCACTTTACATCGTCTTGTATAAAGGTCAATATACAATAATCTGTTAACAGTGAGTATTTTGCCTGACCATGATGACCGGATATTGCATGCATTTCTTTATATATTTCCTTACACGTAATTAATCAAACTTCTCAAAAATGTCTTATATCCAAACCTATCCTAACCAAGGCCTCTACTTACGCTTTAAGGCGAGTATTACATTTTACGTGACGCACCGGTTCATTTCAAGTTTGAAGTGATGTATCATTTTCGCACAAATGAGAAGCATTATTCTTAATGGAGTACGAATGGTCCTTCATCGGTTTATACTTTTTCATCGATTCCACCACATATCAGAGAAAAGAAGAGTATGGAAGGGAGAAAAAACATGAATAGCCTGCAAGGAAATGGAAGTGTACACGTATAAGGAGGTAACAGGTACTTCTGTATAATGTTTATCAATCCCAATGACCAACACGTCCAACACTGCAGTTTGTCTATACAATAGGAATCTTTAAGAGCTTTAAGATTATATGACATTTTGATTCAGCTGCGGTACTGGTCTTCGCACTGCATTGTTTGCCGACCACAACATCGCCATTTCATTTGCGCAGTCTAGCCGCAAGAAATCGCGTTTCCACTCCAAGTTCTTATTGATTTTCGGTCAGACACAGCACGACAATTTAACCTGACGAGAGCCGGTCGTGTAATTGCCTACATATTTCAAATTTGATCAAGGAGCGCTCATTTCGTGAGGTTTAAGAAGGTTGTGTAATTTCTAAGTCTTGTTCAATTGTAATCATGTCAACTTTGCATCGACATAGTCCGGGTAGACAGTGCAGGTCCCCTTAAGGGCATCGCAGATAAAGCTTAGTTTAACCTGCTTTTCGTAGGAATATAACCAATATGCAGCGATGGAAATACACACATGACTTTCCCTGGGTGGACCAACCCTGGGTGGACTAAAAAAACACCTTGGAAACTATATTGATGATAAATTATATGCTAAAACACTCAGGGGTAGTGTTCAGGGAGGTTAAAACATGGATGGATCCTTCTAAAACAACCCCGGAACTGTCCAACCCCGAGACTGTTCACAGGCCCATGCATCTCATATCTGCCAATTGTTGAGATTTGGTTTATATATAGTATAGCGCACTCTATCAGTTCTTCACCCGGAAGTTAAGCGTAAACTGTCAATCATTATTCATTCATGACTATTCATGACCTCACACGATGTGATCGTTGCATTCCAGCTTCCATCCCAATTGATCTGATTACAATATTCATACAATGCAAATAACGCCACGCCTTCGAGATACTTGTCCCATAGTTATATAGTCTCTCCTGTCCACCCTGGACTGTTTCTAACCCTAACCCGCTAACCCTAACCCTAACCCTAACCCTAACCCTAACCCTAACCCTAACCCTAACCCTAACCCTAACCCTAACCCTAACCCTAACCCTAACCCTAACCCCAACCCTAACCCTAACCCTTAACCCTTAACCCTAACCCTTAACCCTAACCCTAACCCAAGGTGTTTCTGTAGTCCACTCAGGGTTGGTCCACCCGGGTTGGTTCACCCCGGCACTACCTACCCCGGGACCGTCTACCCCGGTTGGAAAGTCACACATCAACATCAGCGCGCGTGTATTGATTTGTCTAATTTCACTCGAAACAAGTATACGCATTCATTGATCTTATTCAATGGCCGAATCTACGTTTTTTTAAATTTACGTTTTCTCTCAAATAATAAGTTGGTGTCTGATGTTATACAAAATTAAACTTACGTTCCCTCACTTAAAGAACTCCCTAACTATAATTTGGCACTTGGGTTTTTCAATACCTATTAAAACCATCACGGGTATGGCGGAGTGTTATACATTCCACCTGTCTCAAGAATATCAGTGAATTTGGGGAACGTGTTGGCCCTGCGGTAGTTCCCTCGCCTTGCACCAATGAAGTCCGGGTTCAATTCCGTGCACGGCCGGGATATATGTGCATTTGGTTTATTACGATCCATGCACGCTCTTGCAGGTTTTCTCAGGGTTCTCCGGTATCCTCCTGCTTTCAAAATCGGTGTTCAGTTGTTTCGGTTTTCAAAAACTCCCTTCACCCAATGGAATTTGGGGAGCTGCACTGAAAAATGGTGGATGTTACAATTTAAGTGGGGATAGGTTTGCGCCTGAATTGGCAGCACCCTAGTTGATGCGATCTGATTCTGATGATTCGCCAGTGGCAGCAAAATTACAGCTCTTTGATCAATCTTGGAAAGGCGCTATATAAATCCCGCTCATCAAGAACAGTAGTATTGGATGTGACATTAATACTGACAATAAGATCGAAACGGGTTCAAATTTACCCGATAGAGATGAAATGAGGAGGAACAAGAAATGCCACAGCCGCTATAAACTGACGAAAAACCCTGTTCTACGGATACACGGTAGGTAAGGTAAGTCGGTCGGTCGGTCGGTCGGTTGGTCGGGAGTTTCTTCTTCAAAATTCGTGAAAATGTTGATGAATTTCAACAATTTGTGAAAGTTTCAAAATATTTATAAAAATATGGCAAAATCTTTAATTTTCAAAACATTTAGGAAGAAAAAAATATTGTAAGTATTGAAGTATTTGTAACACTATCCCCTTCAATGCACTTTTAAACATTTTGAAATGCCCATCTACCCCCTGGCGTATAATGTGGACCAATTAAAGGGTGATAGGTTCTACTGCTGATTTGTAGTGACAATTTTTATAAGGACATTACATTTTATATTCAATGAATGATAAGTCCGTGGCTTGTATATACAATAGAATTTAGTTCTGGAATAACCAGTAAATAAACCAGATCAATGACTGACTCTCTTTAAGACCTACTGCTAAACTTGAAACGAATCTGTACGAAAAAGACTCGACGCTGAGGACCTACAATACTACTTTTTAAAAATAAATGTCTTATCAGAGGATTAAATTCATGTGTGATTACTAACACTTTCATATACCTCCAATAGATAGTGTACACAAATTTATAGTACTCTACTCTGTCAACGAAACTATCATACATTGCATTATTACAATATATTACTGAAGAATATACATGTATCCCAACCACCGTATAGCTGTCTTGCCAAGTTGAGACCACTGACACATATGTATAGATATGTCACTTGTTGATGTTTAATTAGCAGGTCGAAATCCACATACGTCAAGGTCAACGCATAGTTTGTCCAGCTAAAATATATGTAATGGATGTGACAGAAGAAAGAAATTTGAACCATTGACAATTACTGTTGAACTCAGTTGAACTAAAATATTATGATTGTATCAACCCTAAAAGACCTGTGGTCTAACCTTGATAGCTCTGGAATGAAACCCAAACTCTGACTGCATAAAGCATGCATAGCATCTATATATTAGCATAGTGCAACGTTGCTATTGGGCAGACATTTTTATCCCATGAAATAATATGGATACATTTGTATCTTCCCTATTCAACAAAATACGTATTTATCACACATCTATTTCATTTATTACAACTTTTCTAATCACCTTAACCCATCCAGGTCTCATTTTTTCTCCGTCCAAGTTGGACCTCCCAAAATACCTGTCTAGCCACAATGTTAAAACATAGGCAAATCAACACATTGAAAGCATATCAAAACATTGGTCATTGTTTTGATTGTTTTAGGTTTGTCATTTACATGACATATCTATAGGTGGTTGGGCCATATGTCAATGTTTACAATTCAAACTAGATTGGGTTGGGGAGAAATAAATTCAATATTCAACACTCGGATTTCGCCCTCGTTGAATATGTGTACGAGTATGTCCGTCCCTTTTGGTACACTATTTATCACGTCAAATACCGTAATTAAAAAAACCCGGTCTTGCAAGATGACCATTTGTGGACTTCACTGTGATCTCGTTTTATTAGTCTTGTTGAAACTATCAGAAGTTATCGGAGAAACTTGTCAGCATTTTAAAGAAAATAACGAATGCACGAAATTGTTATGATACAGGGCTGCCACACAATTTACTGACAGCAGTAGATGTGTTATGTTTACTACTAAGTATGCCATCCTAATCTTATACATGTATATAAAAAGACATATGTAATGTTCAGTCTCTGACCCAAGTGTAAACTGCGTATTAAAGGCATATTATGTGATCTTTTCCAGAGAGCGCCCTCTATTCATGATTTTTTTTAGAAAGTAGATTTTCTTGCGGATTTACATTTCTGATCATAAATCATACATACATTCCAAGTTACAGAGTGATACGATTCCTAATTACCTCAAAATCATGGTTTTAGAGTGAATTTAGAGTGAAAATGTAAACTGCCGTGTTAACCCGACAGTTTATTTTCACTTTTAAACCATGATTTTGAAGTAATTAAGAATCGTATGGCCCTGTAACTTGGCATGTATGTACGATTTATGATCAGAAATGTAAATCTGCAAGAAAATCTGCTTTCAACTTTTTTTTCGATGTCGAGGGCGTTCCCTGGAAAGATCACAGTCATAATATACCTTTAATCTTACTTTTGGACTGATCAATCATAAATATCAAACTATTTCGACAAATTCCACTTTGAAATAGAATCACCAGACAATGTGCTTATTATACCCGTGCAGCTCTCTTTGTGGTGAGTATCATAGTATGATAGTGTCTCTATCCCGTTCCCGTGTACAAAGTTCCTACAGCAATTACCCAGGCACAAGACTCAGGATAGCCTGTTCTTATTGGTTATCGGATACCGGTTTTCGCAGAAATAAGCCTCCAATACCCGAGGAGTATTGCTATAGCCTGGATTTATTGGTTATCTAATCCCGGATTTCGCAAGAAATAAACCTCGAATACACACTCTACTCGTAGAATATTGATAACCCGATATTATTGGTTAGCGGGTTCCGGGGTTTCGCAGAAATGTAAAAGGAATCGCAGTTTTAAATGTATGGATTGTGATTCTATTTTAACCATAAACCATCGAATGCCCTCTAAAAAAAAGATATCTGTACCGAATGGATATTGAACCATCGTAAGATAAGGTAATTATACAGGTAGTATTTCGGAGGTAGATTTATTATTTCATATCTCTTCGAATCATATCTCGTGCGAATACTGCATGCAATGAATAAGACGGGATACAGCATAACCAGTCTGCTCCGGAATTTAGTGACGCACTGCCGTCAATTTTTACACATGCGATGCATCAAATGACGGGAGACCCTCTTCCGCTGGGTAACGAATAAGTTTGATATTTCAATAGAGGGCGGGCTTGGGAACGGGACTGCGTTTTTTGTAGGATTTGTACACGTAACCACGGTCACGCACACCAGTCAATTTGTAGCGCCCTCAAGTGAAACGGGCTCTGATAACTGTAAGATTTAAGTCGGATTTGTATATAGAGCTGTAACCATAAGATTGTTAACACTTTCCACGCGGTAGGCGTCTGCATATTTTAAAAATGTTAAAACTATTAAATTGTATCACCATAGTTTGAATCACCATGAAAAGGCATTAAAATAAGTAAGAAAATGCCTAGTATTGGTTCAGTAATCCTTGAGATAGACCATGAAAGTTGGGAAAGTTTTCTGAAACATCTAATTTTCATATGGTAAAACTCGTAGCCGCGTGGAAAGTGTTAATGGTGCCAACATTTAGTGGGGTCTAACCGCTAGTCACAAGGGTCGCTAGTCATAACGTGTATTTTCCTAAACCACGAGTGCGCTAGTCATAAAAGTATCTTAGGTTAAGGTTAGGTTTAGGGTAGAGTTAGAGTAGGTTAAGGGTTAGGTTAACGGTTAGGTTAAGGGTTAGGTTTAGGGTTAGGGTTAGGGTAGGGTAGGGTTAGGGTTAGTGTAGAATTAGGGTTAGAGTTAGGGTTAGGGTTTATGACTAGCGACCCTTATGACTAGTGACCCTTATGACTAGCGACCCTTGTGACTAGCGAGTTTGACCCACATTAAGTAGGGTCTGTTCAATTTAGGGGGACAAGCCTGTGACCAGGGCGGCACAACCGACTTGATACATGGGGGGGGGGGGGGTGTATCAGGGGCAGGTGGGGGCACATCTAGTTATGGTTACGCACCTGCCAACATATCTAAACACGAAACAATAGTGACACTAGGCTGATACGTACTCAGATTGAGCGCCTTTACGATGATTGAGGCACTTGGGTTCAGCATACGGTCGGCAGATTGATTAACCGCAGAGATAATCGTCTCACCGCAAGGTCCTCCTCGCTGATATTGGTTATGCGGTGTGCTAGTCGCGTTTTCGGTACATCCTTGCCAATATAGAACGGATGTTAGCGTTTTCATCACGCGTTGCGAGAGGGGTTGCAAGAGGCTCCAAATTGCATATACGAGAGCCTATGGCTAAAACAGTTCGATTGAGTACACCGGTTGTGGGCACGGATTTTTGTTTTCTCAAACACTTAAATTGCCATCTAGGTAGGTCTGAGCACTTTACTTACGCCGTCGATTTTACTTGTTGTGTATAACACGTTGAAGGCTTCTTAATCAGCAAACTAAACACGTGTATGATCATGAACGATGCTGCGGGCAGCAGCAGGATATATTTCTCATATCGATACAGGCTGCATGAAGAACCGACGAATGCGGGAACTAACATTTTGCAAATATATTATAACACTTAAGTTTTGCGTCATTTATCTAATTATTCAAAGAGCCATATCTAATCGTAAAATCACGTGATTCTATTTTTATACAGATGCTATATGCTTCTTTTTAAAGAACTTTATCATAATATTTCATGCCATTTATTTGAAGGTATTTGCAGATGTAATTAAACAATCGAATCGGGTTAAAACAGATTACGACATTATTTTAGACACCAGTGGTCATGTGACAGCCAATTATTCTTAGAGGAATGTCGTTTAAAAAACTACGCTTTACGTCATTTGTTATGGACGAATTTAAACACAGCAGCCAAATCTTAGACACAGCAGCCAAAACAGCCTTGCGAGCAAGCTACATTATCTGGCTTTGCAGAAGCACCAAGGCGTTCAGACAAAGGAGCGCTCATTTCGTGAGGTTTAAGAAGGTTGTGTAATTTATAAGTCTTATTCAATTGTATTCATGTCAACTTTGCATCGACAGAGTCCGGAAACACAGTGCAGGTGTCTTTAAGGGCATCGCAGATACAACTTAATAGTTTAACCCGCTTTTCGAAGTAATATATACACCTAACACAAAAAGTCCCTGGCTAATCCAAAATCAATAATCGGTTCGAAAAATCTGAGATATACATTTAATGAGCAAATGTATTTCTTCTCCGTAGTTTGGAACCTCATTCATAAAAGTCGAGTAGATAGTTTTGAAGTTATGATTGTTTTAATGTCAATGAATAGCTTAGATTCTTGGTACCGATTATTGATTTTGGATTAGCCAACATCAAAGCACCTGGTCAGGGACTTTTTGTGTTAGGTGTATATATCAATATAAACTATTTGACGGCGATTAAAACATCAACATCAGCGCGCGCGTTTTGATTTGTCTAATCTCACTCCAAACAAGACATACGCATTCATTGATCTATAATTAATGGACGAATCTACGTTTTTTATTTACGTTTTCTCTAAAATAATCAGTTGTTGTCTAAGATTATATCAAATTAAACTTACGCTCCCTCACTTTTGGAACTCCCTAAACTATATCTAATTTGGCACTTGGGTTTTTGAATATCTATTACAACCATCACGGGTATGGCGGGGTGCAGGTTACATCAATGTCGATTTCTTAACCATTCGCGAGTGTGAGATTGGCGATTTGTGCCCAGCTTTGCGTGTATTGAAACAATGTATATATGTGTCCTTGTCAGCCTGCGGGTATGATTGGCCGAGTCCTGCGGGTATGTTTTCGAATACGTAACGACCATGAAATATTTTTAATTAAAAGAGTTTCAGATGTAGGGGATCATCTAAATCAAATTGAACTCTCTATCCCATGAGTGTACCTGGTGTATCAAAACGGAGGTATACTTTCTTATGATTTTGACTCTCTTTATAATCAGTAAAGCTTATTGTAGATGATGTCATCTTTAATCCCAATTAAACCTCTTGATATTCTGTAACTTTGAGAGCGCTCCATCAAGGAATAGGAATAGGAATAGCCATGACAATTTGAGTACAGCCTTTTAATTTGTCGCCCTTTGAAATTATATTTGGCACGAAACTAATATAAAAATGCTAAATTCAACGAAAAGAAATCATCGGACAAAATGTCATATATTAGGACATACGAATGCAAAAAAAGTTAAACTTATTCATTTGAAATGATATTTTGCACAAAACTAATATATAAATGCTAAATTTAAAGTAATAATATAGGATCTTTTCCAAAATTTCACACATATTTTTTCTTTCTATTAATGAAGTTTGACTTATCAGGAAAGAATTTCCTGGACTAATAACTCTATCTTGACTGTATTTTCTGTGAAAAGGCTATCACAGAACTTTACTAACTCATTAACCCTTACAGCCCCGCACCCCATGAAATCCCATTTCCCAGCCTGTCGGTTCCACCTGGCGCTGAGGTTTTTGGGTGAAATACTGGCCCCGGGGTACATACAGCATAGCTCCCCCCGTGGCTCAGTTGGTAGAGCGTTCGACTTGTAACCGAGAGGTCGTGGGTTCAAACCCCGGGGCGTGGCACCTCTTGTTGTGTGTGTTTTTTTTGCTTGAAAATTTTTTTGTTGGAAAATCCACCGGGAGTGTTAGGGTTAATGGAAATCTTATTTCAATTTCAGGAAGTGCTCAACATATTTGCTCTCATTTTCATCTGAAAGTAGTCTATAGTATTCTGTCCACAAGTGTACAGTTGCAACCGTAGCAGAAAACCCTGTAGACAGTTGCAACACGGCATCAAACCAAATAATTATATTTACGAGCAAAAAACGGGGAAAATCACTCAGGAAATAAGTTGTCCCACATTACGGTTTTTTTTCAACGTATTCAAACCGTGATTTTGAAGTAATTAAGAATCGTATGGATCTGTAACTTACAAGATATTTTAGTTTCATGGTTATAAATGTAATTTGAAACAAAAAAATGCATTTCTAGGAACAAATCACAGATAGAGGGCGTCACACGAAAAAGATCGCATAATAATTAGGATGTCGTATTAAACATAAAACATCTACAGCTGTTAATGTCAGTCACAAAAAAGTAGTAACTTGTGTGACAGCCCTGTGGCTTTAGTACCGTCGCGGATTTATTGGATTCTAAAGTCAAGGGTTTCTCTTTTATATAATAGACTCGTTGATGTCAATTTCAATGTGTCTCACTTTACATCGTCTTGTATAAAGGTCATTATACAATAATCTGTTAACAGTGAGTATTTTGCCTGACCATGATAACCGGATATTGCATGCATTTCTTTATATATTTCCTTACACGTAATTAATCAAACTTCTCAAAAATGTCTTATATCCAAACCTATCCTAACCAAGGCCTCTACTTACGCTTTAAGGCGAGTATTACATTTTACGTGACGCACCGGTTCATTTCAAGTTTGAAGTGATGTATCATTTTCGCACACATGAGAAGCATTATTTTTTATGGAGTACGAATGGTCCTTCATCGGTTTATACTTTTCCATCGATTCCAGCATATATCAGGGAAAAGAAGAGTATGGAAGGGAGAAAACAAAAGAATAGCCTGCAAGGAAATGAAAGTGTACACGTATAAGGAGGTAACTAGGTACTTCTGTATAATGTTTATCAATCCCAATGACCAACACGTCCAACACTGCAGTTTGTCTATACGTTATAGGAATCTGTAAGAGCTTTAAGATTATATGACATTTTGATTCAGCTGCGGTACTGGGCTTTGCACTGCATTTTTTGCCGACCACAACATCGCCATTTCATTTGCGCAGTCTAGCCGCAAGAAATCGCGTTTCCACTCCAAGTTCTTATTGATTTTCGGTCAGACACAGCACGACAATTTAACCTGACGAGAGCCGGTCGTGTAATTGCCTACATATTTCAAATTTGATCAAGGAGCGCTCATTTCGTGAGGTTTAAGAAGGTTGTGTAATTTCTAAGACTTGTTCAATTGTAATCATGTCAACTTTGCATCGACATAGTTCGGGTAGACAGTGCAGGTCCCTTTAAGGGCATCGCAGATACAGCTTAGTTTAACCTGCTTTTCGTAGTAATATTACCAATATGCAGCGATGGAAATACACACATGACTTTCCCTGGGTGGACCAACCCTGGGTGGACTTAAAAAACACATTGGAAACTATATTGATGATAAATTATATGTTAAAACACTCAGGGGTAGTGTTCGGGGAGGTTAAAACATGGATGGATCATTCTAAAACAACCCCGGAATTGTCCAACCCCGAGACTGTTCACAGGCCCATGCATCTCATATCTGCCCATTGTTGAGATTTGGTTTATAGTATAGCGCGCTCTATCAGTTCTTCACACAGAAGTTAAGCGTAAACTGTCAATCATGATTCATTCATGACTATTCATGACCTCACACGATGTGATCGTCGCATTCCAGCGTCCTTCCCAATTGATCTGATTACAATATTCATACAATGCAAATAACGCCACGCCCCTCCTTTGTCACTGTCAGACGAAGCCATCCACAATTTAAAATTCGTATTTTGTTCCACGTTAACAATAAATTAAAATAACCAATTCTGAATGTTTCGTGTCATATAAGAACTAAATTCTGATATCATCAAAGCAAATCAGTTCTACTCTAAATTACAATCAGCCTTTTGTTACTATTGATGTTCTGTTTCTGTGCCACAAATCTTGTTTTGAGCCGATAAAATCCACCACGTCTTAGGTCGTCTGATTTGCTACGACCATGATAGTGCGCCCCTATAAAACCTTCACCCGTGAATTTGCGAATAGTAGACGGGGAACTTTGCCTTCGAGATACTTGTCCCACAGTTATATAGTCTCTGCTGTCCACTCCTGGACTGTTTCTAACCCTAACCCTAACCCTAACCCCTAACCCTAACCCTAACCCTAACCCTAACCCTAACCCTAACCCTAACCCTAACCCTAACCCTAACCCTAACCCTAACCCTAACCCTAACCCTAACCCTAACCCTAACCCTAACCCTAACCCTAACCCTAAACCTAACCCTAACCCCTAACCCTAACCCTAACCCTAACCCTAACCCTAACCCTTAACCCTAACCCCTAACCCTAACCCTAACCCTAACCCTAACCCTAACCCTATCCCTAACCCTAACCCTAACCCTAACCCTAACCCTAACCCTAACCCTAACCCTAACCCTAACCCTAACCCTAACCCTAACCCTAACCCTAACCCTAACCCTAACCCTAACCCTAACCCTAACCCTAACCCTAACCCTAACCCTAACCCTTAACCCTAACCCTACCCCAAGGTGTTTCTATAGTCCACTCAGGGTTGGTCCGTCCGGGTTGGTCCACCCCGGCACTACCTACCCCGGGACTGTCTACCATGGTTGGAAAGTCATGTGGGTATTTCCATAGCTGCGCATATATATATATCTAACCCAACCCTATATATATATATATATATCAATATGAATTATTTCACGGCTATTCACACATCAACATCAGCGCGCGTGTATTGATTTGTCTAATTTCACTCGAAACAAGACAGGTATACGCATTCATTGATCTTATTCAATGGCTGAATCGACGTTCTTTTTAATTTACGTTTTCTCTCAAATAATAAGTCGTTGTCTGGTGTTATACAAAATTAAACTTCATTCTACATTCCACCTGTCTCAAGAATATCAGTGAATTGGGGAACGTGTTGGCGCAACGATAGTTCCCTCGCCTTGCACTAATGAAGTCCGGGTTCAATTCCGTGCACGGCCAACTTTATGTGCATTTGGTTTATCACGATCCATGCACGCTCTTGCAGGTTTTCTACGGGTTCTCCGGTTTCCTCCTGCTTTCAAAATCGGTGTTCAGTTTTTTCGGTTATCAAAAAATCTCTTCACCCAATGGAATTTGGAGAGCTGCACTGAAAAATGGTGGATGATACAATCTAAGTGCGGATAGGTTTACGCCTGAATTGGCAGCACCCTAGTTGATGCGATCTGATTCTGATGATTCGCCAGTGGCAGCAAAATTATAGCGCTTTGATCAATCTTGGAAAGGCGCTATATCAATCCCGATTAATCCCGATTATTATTATTATTATTTTATTAGCGTCAGCCAATCTTGTCTTCTGCTCATTAAGAACAGCAGTATTGGATGTGACATTAATACTGACAATAAGATCGAAACGAGTTCAAATTTACCCGATAGAGATGAAATGAGGAGGATCAAGAAATGCCGCAGCCGCTATAAACTGACGAAAAACCCTGTTCTACGGATAAACGGACATCTCAGGTTGGGTCGATCGGTCGGTTGGTCGGGAGTTTTTCTTCAACATTTGTTAAAATTTTGATGAATTTCAACAATTTGTGAAAGTTTCAAAATATGTATAAAAATATGGCAACATCTTTAATTTTCAAAACATTTAAGAAGGAAAAAATATTGTAAGTATTGAAGTATTTGTAACACTATCCCCTTCAATGCACTTTTAAACATTTTGAAATGCCCATCTACCCCCTGGCGTATAATGTGGGCCAATTAAAGGGAGATAGGTTCTACTGCTGATTTGTAATGACAATTTTTATAAGGACATTCAATTTTATGTTCAATGAATGATAAGTCCGTGGCTTGTATATAGAATTTATTTCTGGAATAACCAGTAAATAAACCAGATCAAGGACTCTCTATTAGACCTACTGCTAAACTTGAAACGAATCTGTATGAAAAAGACTCGACGCTAAGGAGTTTAAGAATCATAAGTTTATTTTATTGACAAATGTCACGGTTCAGAGATTTTCAATGGTTGCAGGTATTTATTGAATGCCCCTCGTACATGTATATAAAAATACATATGTAATGTTCAGTCTCTGACCCAAGTGTAAACTGCGTACTACCAATCTTACTTTTGCCCTGCATGATCAATCATAAATATCAAACTATTTCGACAAATTCCACTTGTTGATATAGAATCACCAGATAATATGCTTATAATGCCCGTGCAGCTCTCTTTGTGGTGAGTATAGTATGATAGTATCTCTATCCCGTACCGGTGTACAAAGTTCCTTTTTTCCAGGCACAAAAATCAGGATAGCCTGTTCTTATTGGTTATCGGATACCGGTTTTCGCAGAAATAAGCCTCCAATCCAATACCCGAGGAGTATTGCTATAGCCTGGATTTATTGGTTATTGGTTATCTAATCCCGGATTTCGCAAGAAATAAACCTCGAATACTCACTCTACTCGTGGAATATTGATAACCCGATATTATTGGTTAGCGGGTTCCGGGGTTTCGCAGAAATGTAAAAGGAATCGCAGTTTTAAATGTATGGATTGTATTTCTATTTTAACCATATACCATCGAATGCCCTCTAAAATAGATATCTGTACCGAATAGATATTGAACCATCGTAAGATAAGGTAATTATACAGGTAGTATTTCGGAGGTAGATTTATTATTTCATATCTCTTCGAATCATATCTCGGGCGAATACTGCATGCAATGAATAAGACGGGATACAGCATAACCAGTCTGCTCCGGAATTTAGTGACGCACTGCCGTCAATTTTTACACATGCGATGCATCAATTGACGGGAGACCATATTCCGCTGGGTGACGAATGAGTTTGATATTTAAATAGAGGGCGGGCTTGGGAACGGGACTGCGTTTTTATTGTAGGATTTACCACGGTCACGCACACCAGTGAATTTGTAGCGCCCTCAAGTGAAACGGGCTCTGATAACTGTAATATTTAGATTTGTATATAGAGCTGTAACAATTCAGATTGTTAACACTCTCCACGCGGTAGGCGTTTGCATATTTTAAAAATATTAAAACTATTAAATTGTATCACCATAGTTTGAATCACCATGACAAGGCATTAAAATAAGTAAGATAATGCCTAGTATTGGTTCAGTAATCCTTGAGATAGACCATGAAAGTTGGGAAAGTTTTCTGAAACATCTAATTTGCATTGGTAAAACTCATAGCCGCGTGGAAAGTGTTAAGGGGGGTGGGGGGGGGGGGGGGTATCAAGGGCAAACCTTCTGGCAGGTGGGGGCACATCTAGTTATGGTTACGCCCCTGCAAACATTCCTACACACGAAACAATAGTGACACTATACTGATACGTACTCAGATTGAGCGCCTTTAATACAGATGATTGAGGCCCTTTGGTTCAGCATACGGTCGGTGGATTGCTTGACCGCAAAGATAATTGTCCTACCGCAAGATTCTATCTCGCTGAAATTAGTTCTGCGGGCGCAAACCTTCTGACAGGTGGGGGCACATCTAGTTATGGTTACGCCCTGCCAACATCTAAACACGAAACGATAGTGACACTAGACTGATACGTAATCAGATTGAGCACCTTTAAAGACAGATGATTGAGGCCCTTTGGTTAAGCATACGGTCGGCAGATTGATTAACCGCAGAGATAATCGTCTCACCGCAAGGTACTCCTCGTTGATATTGGTTATGCGGTGTGCTAGTCGCGTTTTCGGTACATCCTTGCCAATATCGAACGGATGTTAGCGTTTTCATCACGCGTTGCGAGAGGGGTTGCAAGAGGCTCCAAATTGCATACGAGAGCTTAGGGCTAAAACAGTTCGATTGAGTACACTGGTTGTGGGCACGGATTTTTGTTTTCTCAAACACTTTTAAAATTGCCATCTAGGTAGGTCTAAGCACTTTACTTACGCCGTCGATTTTACTTGTTGTGTATAACACGTTGAAGGCTTCTTAATCAGCAAACTAAACACGTGTATGATCATGAACGATGCTGCGGGCAGCAGCAAGATATATTTCTCATAACGATACAGGCTGCATGAAGAACCGACGAATGCGGGAACTCACATTTTGCAAATATATTATAGCACTGGGGTTTTGCATCATTTATCTAATTATTTAAAGAGCAATAATTGTAAAATCACGTGATTCTATTTGTATACAGATGCTTCTTTTTAAAGAACTTTATCATAATATTTCATGCCATTTATTTGAAGGTATTTGCAGATGTAATCAAACAATCGAATCGGGTTAAAACAGATTACGACATTATTTTAGACACCAGTGGTCATGTGACAGCCAATTATTCTTAGAGGAATGTCGTTTAAAAAACTACGCTACGTCATTTGTTATGGACGAATTTAAACACAGCAGCCAAATCTTAGACACAGCAGCCAAAACAGCCTTGCGAGCAAGCTACATTATCTGGCTTTGCAGAAGCACCAAGGCGTACAGATAAGCGAAGTTGATTCCACCTCCAACCATATGCCATGAGGGAAAGGGGAAGGTTGAGCGCTCACAAAACCTGTTTAACCCGCCAAAGTCTGGTCCGCAGCCCAGAGACCTCAGAGCATAAAATTATCTACATGTACACAGATGAAGATGATGAAGGAAAGCTATATTATGCAACACGGTATTTTTCCCAATAGTCATTTTCAACGAGAACTACATCAGGAGTGCTCACCTTAATAAGGGTGAAATTACGGCTCCGAAGATGACTACACTGGTAATCTACCAATGAATTATTCTTCATTTTGAGTCAGTTACATCAAATTTGGCGGCCACATTGGAACATGGTCGGTCACCTTAAACTATCCTTAGATGAACGTATTTATCAGACCACGGCTTTTCCGGTTTCCACTTTACATCTCAATATGTGATTTTGTCAATGAAAAATAAAATGGGTATCAATTGGCCCCCATTTTAATTTCTGCAGGCCATATTGTAATCTTGACCATTATAGTGAGTTTTATGCATTTATATCTTAGCCACAATACAACACATCAAACACTATTAGAAAATCCCTAAAAGAAACGTTAACACATCAAATAAATGGTAAGTAATGGATCCCATTCGAAGTTTTGGTCGCCATCTTAGGTTCCAATCCTCTACCAAATGGACAGCCCTCCTGAAATCCACTGTTATACTCTAAGGAAGCTACATACGTTTACATACTTTGGTCCTGGTATGCGGTCTGTATAAACGCAATTTGAATGCGTCACGACTTCACAAGTATGGTGTTTCTGAAACATAACGAATTTTATGTTGTCTATACATTAAGGGGGCTGTGGACTCTCAGGTACAGCCTCCGTAAAACTGCCGTAACTTCTTCAATATTCATTTAATCTTTATAAACGTATACAGTTTTTTGCACGAAAGGGGTGATTTTTTGGCACTTTTTGGTCTCTAACTCAAAAAATAAATAAGATATTAAAAAAAAAAAAACCGCTCCTAGGGAATGTTATCAGGATTAACATAAAACTAGTATGACAAAATTTGACAAAATATATTTTGAGTTATCTCTGAAATGCAGAACCTAAAATGGGTCAAAAAACGTGTTTTTTATAATTTTTTCCAAAATGGTCAATTTCATTATCATGGTTGGATTAATTGAACCCTTTCGTGCAAAAAACTGTATACGTTTATAAAGATTAAATGAATATTGAAGAAGTTACGGCAGTTTTACGGAGGCTGTACCTGAGAGTCCACAGCCCCCTTAAGCATGTTTTAACATGCTTATACAATTTTACAAACCGGGCGCGCTTAAAAGCGCGCCCGGTTTGTAAAATTGTATTCCTTTTTTTTTTAGGGTTTGAATTTCATCAATCCTGATTATTTTCTACCCCGATTTTTCCATCTCGCTCCACCACAGCATGCATACACATGTCCTAAACCGGAATATACCGATTGATACTGTTTAACTTATTACAACGAGAAAGAGCCAACGGGAATTTGAATTTATAGTCTTATTCAATAACAATCTGGAAGCAGTCTGGAAGCAGTCTTGCGATGTTTGTATAAGAAGGATACAGCGCCGGGAGACATGGGCTTGTCAATTTTGATATGTGATAGACGTAGTTGCTTTTGACAGCCATTTTAAAATTTACTAGATCGCCCTACTTTAATATTAAGTTAATATTTCACGATTAAAGGGAAATGGCGAATGAAATGCTAAAGCTCTAATTCTCGGAAGCGCTTTCTCAATATCGATTTGTCACCTCAAGAAATGTATACAAGGGATGCACCTTTCCGTTTACTTAGAAATATAATTGATTTACACGTATTGAAATTCTTTGTAATCTTGAACTCTGCCAGGAGGGTAGTTTGTCTTACTTTCTCATGTTTTCGTTCACATCTTGAATGTTACCGTGGTAAGGGGGAGGGGGGATTTCGTAATCACAGGGGTAACACAGGTTCAAAACCAGTATCTTTCAACGGATTTGAATGAACCCTTTATATGCATTTGATAACCTATTCGGCGCCCAATCAAGAAAATGTTGCTTGAAAAATACAATTTTTACCATTTTCATTGACACCTTTGCTATTTCATTGATAACTTATAATGTTCATTGTATACTGTAAACATACGTGTATCAACAGTAAGAAACTAAGCAAACAAAAACAGCCAAAACTGTAACTGCTTTATCGCAAGATCTTAAAATACGACACACTGTTTTTTTAAATAATTTTGTACAACATTCTTTATTCCCAGCAAGCAGGTATGCTAAGAACAGAAAAGATTGCCTTTAACCCGCTGAGAACTACCGGCCGATTGGTTAAAAAGATGGATACATCATTTATTGCACCAATGAGAGACATTGTTAGAATAATTGTATCCCTGATAAAGATGGGAGTGAAACATTTTACAAGCTGCATTTGAATTGGCTATACATATGAGTACATCTTGTAATAAACCAATCAGAACCACTGTAAGATAGACAGATAGACCCCAGGGGGTTAAGTGAATCTTGCATAGGAAACAGATCAACTCAAGAAAGTTGGACCGCCCCGTGGACCGCACGCCAAACAGTTGAATAAGTAGTGCACATAATTTAGACAAATGATCAATGTCGCCCTCTAGAGTTGCATAATTGCATTTCTACGTAATGTGCAATATTGTAAAAGTCAATTTTGTTCAAAACCAGAGTTAAATGTCGCCATCTACAGTTAAAACAATGTGCTATGGTTTAATACAATGACATATTTAGTTCAAATGCCAAAAAGATTCAGTTTTAGATAAGATATTTGCTTTAAAGTGATTACAGAAGTGCCAGGCTAGTGTTTATGTGGAAAACCAATGCTGCATGGCTGATTTTAACCGTGTTTCAACGGCAAGGGCGATATAACTGATATCTTAAAAGATAAGCAGTAGTGTTAAAGAATTATTTTTGTTACAATAATTTACTTCGGAATTCAAGATGAACATTAATAATGGACATTTTTACTGTTGCCACATGAAATCACGAAAGCAGCTATAACACTCTTGGAAAAAAAGGTGCTTCAGGGGTTCTTGGCTGTCCCGTATATGGAACCCTTTATAGAACCTTTATAGGTTCCACAAAGAACCTTTAAAGGTTCAAAAAGAACAAAAAATGCATCTTTAGAACCTAAATTTTCTACAGAAGTTTTTTGGGTTCTTTAAACTAAAAGAACCTTTAACCCTGAGGGTTCCATATACGGGACAGCCAAGAACCCCTGAAGCACCCTTTTTTCTAAGAGTGTATGCCCATAGTGTATTCATAGTGTGTCTGTTTATAGAGATTTTAACTGGGGAGCATACATGGTTTTGAAACACATTGAAACACATGTGACCTTCTGCCCCAAATCAAGGTCAAGGTCAATCAACCACCCAAGCTGGCAAGGATGCCGTAGATCAGAATATTTGAATTGATGTTTTGTTGTACAAAGAGGGTCATTTTTCTTAATCCTTACAAGTGTAAGTTCATACAATTGTACAAATGTACAAATCCCAGTTTGTATTAAAATTGAGGGCGCAGCCTCAAAGACATCACTGAATAAACCTTTAAAAGGGATAAAAAGTACTTGAAATATGCACCATTTAAAGACAGCGTAAAACCTATATACCCTAGTAATTCAGCCAAGATGTTCCGAGTACATTTCAAAATAGAACTGACGTGAGTCGATATTTACATGACCCATTTCAAATGAAATGTCGTCGTTCTTTCACATGCTTACACATGGTTAAGGTTTTGCTCTCTGAATGTGAGGTAGTGTTCACCTTCAATTTAAGTTGTTGCGCATTGGATATGTGTCACGTAATCCGTTTGTGTTTGCTGTGTTTGCAGAAAGTTGATCCACAATTATTTTGTAAGCGTCACCCTGATTTAACAATTTATATTCGCCATATGCCTTACTCGTACCTTACTCGTTAACCTTTTAGTAGTTCGCTCGCCAGTAACCTTGATTAGGCCTATGCAGTGTCTTGCGCTAATGCGTAGTTGCCAGCTCAGCTTAAATGATAGTATTACACTTTTCTAAACGTCGCAAACAGTTAGGGGTAAGTGGAATAGAGGCAGTCCATATGAATGGTTTCTTCCTTAAGACTTTCCACGCGGCTATAAGATTTACCATATACAAAACAGATTGTTCAGAAACTGTCCCAACTTTTAAAGTCTTATCGCATTACTGAACCAATACTAGGCATGTTTGCACTTTTCAATGCATTTCTCATTAATAATGTTGATATTTTTTGAAACGTTTTGAGAAATGTTGGAATGTCGTCTGCAGACGCCTGCCGCGGGGAAAGTGTTAATGCCGTCAGTCCAACGGCCTCTTAGTCTGTCAGTATTTCTTCGATAGCTCCTTGAGTTATCACCTTTTTGAGGTTGTCTCCTTCTTGTCTGGCAAATAATATGCTCACAGTATTAAAGTGTATTATACAGAGAGGTTAGTCCCCAATCTGGCTTCTCACATGTTCATTGGTTTTATGCTCTTTCCATGATATTCCTAACATCTTGCGCCAACACCCCATTTCAAAATCTGATGTTTTATTTGAATCCGCTATTACGACTGACCATGTCTCATATGTTGCAACAGGGACGAATAATGCCTTCATAATGTGTTATTTTGGCGTTTGTGATTTATCTATCCTCCAATTGGTTGATAGGGCATTTGCTGATGTTTTTAGCTATGGTCAGATGCCTTTTAATCTCTCTGGAGCTTCCACCATCTTTAAGAATGATTGATCCAAGGAAATTAAAGCTGTCAACAAAATCTGCTGTGTCGTCATCGATCTTTACTTGTTCGTGGCTTATTCCTCCACATTATCATAACTATGGTCATCTTAGCATTCAAGAAGAGTCCAAACTTCTCACTGGCTATTTTCACTATGTGTATTAGATTTGAAGTATAGCTCCAGTTCTCGCTATCAGGGTGGTATCGTCAGCATAATTGGTGATTGTGCGACCTCCCACTGAAACTTGACCTTCAAATCGATCAAAATCTTCGTGATGTATTCTGCACAAATGTTGAATAGGTATGGTGACAGGGAAGATCCTTGACGAATGCCTTTCCCAATTGAGAACCACTCACAGTTGCCATTATCTGTTCTTATTGTAGCTTCTTGTTTTTTGTAGAAGAGGGATTTAATCAGCTCAGTGATGTGAGGTGAGAAACCAATATCTTGCATTACCGTCCATAAGAATGTTGAACGCAGTCAAATGCCTTAGAGTAATCAATGAAGCATAGGTATAGAATAGAGGTTGCAGAAAAAGGTTCTCTCTACCAGCTTGCTCAGGTTACCTAGTGATTTCTTACATTGGTTTACTAAGGGAACAGTTCCATTTGTACGCGATAAATTTATCGCGACTGTATCGGGGCCTGATATGTTTTGGACCCGATGTTTTTCAAGTTGATACGCGATAAAATAGTCATCAGGCCCCGATAAAATAGACATCGGGGCCCGATACGAGGCCTCTGCCATACCCTGGGGTATGTTTAGCAAATAGAGCGGGACATTGTTTAGCAAATACACGAGGATAATACAATTTACGTTAAACATCCATAATCAATAACATTATCTCTAAAAACATGAAATGCTGAAGTTGTACCTTACAACTAGAATAAATAACCCGAAGCTCTATTTACATACCGACCACTTATCTTTCGTTATATTTAAACAAGCGGTAATACACTACTCGATAAATAATCCTTTGCTACTCGCAACTGTACGCGATAAAAATCTCATCGGGGCCTGATAAAAAACTCATCGGGGCCCGGAACATTCTCGCAATTTTTATCGCGTACAAATGGAACTGCTCCCTAAGTTACCACCCTATGATTTTCGTCGGTGGCTACAAAGCGCAATAGATAGTTGGACCTAAAGCTGATTAAAGCATCTGTGTAATCTCTTTAACACCCTTTGCGCTCATTTTGACGAAAAAAGGGTGTACCACCTCACACTTTTTTTTAATTTTAAATCGCCATTTTTTAATTATTTTTTTTATAGTATAACCTTGCACCTTGAATCTTATAGTATGTTGGAAACATCATTTCCCTCATTTATAAGCCAAAAACTTGTGAAATTCCGAAATATTGAACTTTTTTTTGCGAAAATTTAAATTGTCATTTACAGGTCGGCCATGGTTATGATGTCATTGTGATGTTATGCGTGGGTTGTTTGTACTTGTTTTTGGTATGTATGAAATACTCTGTGTCTCTGCTTGGATTTAACTAAGGTGGAGTCCCTTTAGTAAACTGTGTTACAGAAAAAGTCTCAGTAGGACGTGGCCGGGTTAATATATAGTTGTTCATATGTTTCTGTACACTTATCGACCTAAACAGACATGTTGACAACATATTAAATTACATATAACTAAACAGTGACATTTCTAGTTCAAAACTTCATGCCAATGTTTGCTACAAAAATGGAACACGACCGACTGAGGCTGTCTACTTCATGATGTGGTTTTTATGAAGTATCTAGTCTTACAGACACTAGGATAACAAGCATATATATGATCCCGTCCGCAACTTGTGTCCCAGGACCACAAATTAGATTTATTCCGTCATGATTAGATTTATTCGACTTGTGTCCCAGGACCACAAGCTCAAAATAGGGTTAGGGTTAGGGTAAGGATTAAGGTTAGGGTTATGGTTATGGTTGGGGTTAAGGTTAGGGTTATGGTTATGGTTGGAGTTATGGTTAGGGTTAGGGTTAGGATTAGGGTTAGGGTTAGGGTTAGGGTTAGGGTTAGGGCTAGGGTTAGGGTTTAAGCTAGTGGACATCCTTCTTTTTACCTCCCCGACCACCAAACCCCTGACATACATTAGTTCATGAATACCATTTCAGCGGTGTCACAATATGAGCTTGTGATCCTGGGACAAAAGTTGCGCTTTATTCCGTTGAGGGCGCCAAGACGAACTAAATCTAATTTGTGGTCCTGGGACACAAGTTGCGGACGGGATCAGATATATGCACATACATTTATTATAAGAGTTACGGTGCTTTGGGAGGGCACATTTGTCACGTGCAAGATGGAATAGGCACAGTGTGGCATGTTAACTAAGCTGTTATGATGAATTCGTATTCAAGAAGATAAAAAAAGACAGTAAATAGATTTCACAATTTATTCATCATGATTATTTCTTGAACCAATAATGACAATAACAGTATATATATACAATAACAATACACAATGTTTCATATGACCAGATTAATCATACATACAGTTATACAATAATATTATCCCAATGAATTGTACACCCAGAGCTCTTGCGCACGCGTTCGTATACTTCGTTGTGCTGCATACATGTAAACACTCACGGTACCGTCGTCATCAAGTTCGCGAAAGTTCGATCTATTTGTAAGGTTGTTCCTCCTTGTTGTTGGACCTCCTAGTGTTGTTATTTCTGTGGGGTTATTGCCAACAGTCGCTCCAACAGTTAGTTGTTACAGTTCTAGTTGTTACAGTTCTAGTTGTTACAGTTCTAGTTGTTACAGTTCTAGTTGTTACAGTTCTAGTTGTTACAGTTCTAGTTGTTACTGTTACAGTTCTAGATGTTAGATAAACCATTATCTTTTAAAAACGGCTGTATAGAAAACATACAGTGAATTTTATGAATACCAGTCCTAATTATATGTGAGAGTTATGTAGCATATATCAAATAACTCATTTTAAAACATTACTCAATTATATTGAACAAACACAATTAATGATAATAAGTTATGAAACACACAAGACTAGATAACTTATGATCCTAGTAAATTAACTATCACTGGTTGAATTGTGTATCATATAAAATGCATTACACAATGATTATGAATAAACAATGTTGAGGAACCTTACATGTTGTGTATCATCAAAATGCATTACACAGTTATAAATAAACAATGTTGAGGAACCAACCTTTCATGTTGTGTATCATAAAAATGCATTACACAGTTATAAACCAACATTGGTTAATGAATTTTGAGTATCATTATGCATTACATAAGTTACAAATAAACACTGGTTGATGCAACTCTGGTTGTGTATCATTAAAATGCATTACACAATTAAAAACAACGTACATAATTGAAAACACAAATCATATTTGGTTTCTTATCAAAATTGATATTGCATTAAATAAACAAATCTTTGTTTCTTCCAATGTACAAAAACAACATAATTGAAAACACAAATCAAGTTTTGTTTCATATCAAAATTGTTATCACATTGAATACAAAATCTCTGCTTCATTGAGTACAAAATATTATACAATAAGAATTTACTTACACATGAATCCTTTGTAAATAAACTTTACATTATTCTCTCTGGCAGTGGCATATAAACACAAACTCCAGACTAAATCACCATAGATTTATTTAGTTGCATTCTCTCATCTGTAACATTGTATCACCATGAATTAATCTGCATTATTAATTTCCAGCAGTGTAGTCACAGAGTGAGGAACTACCAAAACCTTATAGGTCTTAACCCCTTGATGGTCAGAAGATGACTGCACCAAATATCATGTCATAAGAATAAAAAAATGATATCATAGCCATATTGCGATTGGCTGAAACTCAAATATAAATAAGCTGTGATTGGATAAACTAGAGTTACTTAAAAACAAATTGGTAGAATTAACACATCACAATAATGTTGACTGTTTAGCGTGCATGGTTGAGTATGGGATCACCCTTGAAGTCCTTAAAATAGGACACTACACATGTTTAACCTTTTATATGCGACAACATTCACAGGAGGAGCCCAATACACCGCACAATCGTTAAACTATAGTAATGTCCATTTGTATATTGAGTATAAATGATCCGACCAGTTTAAAAACTACCATTCCGAGAAGAAACGTCAACTGTTAATCTTATCCCTAATCAGCCCTTTTATGGCAAAAGAATGTATCTTATATGTAGTTTCCTAACAGTTTACTTCCTTTTAACATGATCAGAGTTGCTTTTTTCTCCATAAATCATGTAGTGGTAAAAGGCAGTATATCACTGTTATTGTCTTTACAAGTTGCAACCTTTTCCTAAGTGAGGATTATTGAACCAAGTTAACACAATCCATGTTAAAAGGAAGTATATCATTAGGAAAGTACATATAAGATACATCCTTTTGCCATAAAAGGGCTGTAATGCGAAGCAATAACTTTTAAACATTTCCAGATAGTTATTTTAAATAGCCTTATGGACTATACAAATCATTTAACGTCCAATATAACGTTTCTCATGGTAATTCCAAAATATGGTAATGAAAGTCAATGTTGACATATTTGATACATTTTGTGACATTTTGGAAATGTCATCTGTAGACGCCTGCCGCGTGGAAAGAGTTAAGACTTCGTAATGACGCATTGTATCTGATACCATGTGGAAGTGGATAATTAGATTGAATAACACAAGTGCAATATCGATTTTATTTGGCTAGAGTTGCCAGTCTTTATGTTATATCTTTATAATACTAGCTCTGAATCATAGCTCTCTGCCTGAGAGCTTGAATCATAGCTCTCTGCCTGAGAGCTATGAAATGAAAGCATCTGAGTCGGCGTCGGATATTTGTATCTTTTCTGAATAAAAATAATCAAACTTCGGATATCATGTTTAACGTTCAATTTTGTTAAATGAAGGTCTAGGTTTCCGCGACTAAACGTTTCATTAATAGCATGCTTAGTGGTGCCAATTTCTAATCGTCGTATTTCATGTTGTTATTTAATGTGGGAAAAAAAACTGTTCTCGATTTCCCCCTATAAATGCACGTAGTCGATCTGGACAACGAACCTCTAAAAAGCTATGTGGATAATCACGAGAACCCTACTCTCTTACGCATACCATAAGTGCACTATTGCATTCGTTTCAGTTTGCGTTTCAGTGTAAAAAGTGCATGTTGTGTAGGCAATGACGGGGTATGTTAAAGGTGAATCCTTAAAGTTAGCAGCTACGATTCCTAAAAAAGTTACTACCGACTTATTGTATTTTATATGACTGCTATGTTAATCCTGGCGGGTAATGAGGTTGTCAAGATGTCGTCTGCTAGCGGCCTCGAAGGACGAGTTTTTGTTGCTGAATCGCACTTAAGGCGCAATTAAGCCTGACGTTAATGGATACATCAATATTGTAATACCAATAGATGTCTCGATAGTTGTATTAACCATGCCTTCCAGTGGTTATGAATAAGTAAAATGTTTCTTGGATTACCGAAATTATGGAACAATGACCTAGCGAAATGGGATATCAATCGGTTCAATCCTAACAGTACACATTTAGAGCTATCAGGTTTGTGAGCAACGTAAGGTAAAACACGAATATTGAGGACATGGTAACATCGTTACCTACGCGAGAAATATGAATGAAAATGATATAATACATTACATACTGTTCCATTTGAAATCCATACATCCCTATGGTCCGCTATCCCCACAGGGTGTGTGTAAATAGGTTACCTTTAGCGTTGACTCCGCTTTAAATCTATACTCCCTTTGTGGAAGATTAACTTAAAGGTAATGTCTGGGGGTGTATAAATGTCAATTGGAATATCCATTTACGTCAATCATGAAATGATATAAATTAAAGTCATTTGACCAGATTTAGCTTCGGGTGCATTTTTATCAAAGATGTTGACATATACAAGTTACCAGAGCACAATTAGGGCACAAACAATTGTTGCCCTCAATGCCAAAAATTTAAAATCGGGTCGGTCGGTCGGAATTGTTTTCTTCTTTTTTTTCCCAATTATTTTGTTCTTCATTTTTTTTTTGGCTGAAAAATATATGGTTTATGTCAAGACAAAAGTGGTATAGGCCCATATGTCAATTTAACTAATGTTTCTAGTGTGACAATAGTCTAAAAACATTTATTTGGGCTTACTTATTCAAATAGTAACATTTAGACACTTTTAATCAAATTTAAATCTAAAAAAAATATATATATAAAAAAAAAAAAAAAAATGCGACCCTAGTTTTTACGATTTTAGGGTCGGTCGCTGAGGGCAACACAATTTTGTTGTTGGCCTTATTGAGTGCATAGATTACACAGTAGACGTTCTTTGATTACACCCACCTATAACACAGCGTGATTATAACCCGTAGGCAAAACAATGTAAAGTGGTAATATTGCCTGATAGCGCTATCATATATAAAAAGGCTATTTATGGCTTTGAGCGATTTATACTTGTCAAAGTATGCATTATCGGATCAAGTAGATGGAACGCTCTAAAGAAGCCACAATGCTTTCAGCGTCGTCAAACTTTAAACATTTGTTCTTTTTTCAACATTTTAGTGCCAAAGGTCCAAAAGAAACTTTTGTCCGGGATTACCACAAAGCATGTTACAAATAAGTGGTGTGCGAATTCATGTGTTAAGGGATGGCATCCAGATTCGTACGGATTGAAAACTGTAGATCGGAGAGGGTAAACGCACTGGCTGTCCGTTCGTTCACGGGAGTTGTTCAATGCATTCGCTAAGCATGGCTTAACACGTATTGGTTGGTCATCATTTAACCGCGTTCCGCTTATCTACACAAAACTGTCCGTTTATCCCAGTGCGTGTACCCTCTTCGATCTACGGTTTTCAATCCGTACGAATCTGGATGCCATCCCTAAGCCAATACTTTTTGAAGACCCGGGTTCTCTTTCCAAGATTCATTCAGCATATCGTGGATTAACCATAACTTGCTACAGAAAACGGAACTAAAAAAGAGTAGGCCTACCATCATTCATTTTATTTGGAATTATGTCTAGAGGATCTCCAATATTGTTGAAGGTTTTTGTTGTAGATTTTAAACATTTGGAAATGCCACTAATAAATGTTATTCGAAAATGCAGAGAGCTTTGAATATGGAATTGATAAATTCTTCGTACGCTATGTATTTTACATGAGATTGGTGACTATACGGAGTCGTATAACTGTTTCGGACAACATTTACTTTTATGTTGTTAATAAAAACCCAATTGACATAATGGAAGGTTATAATTTAATATTACCAATGCTTATTTACTGTGTTGGCAGTAACACAAAATCTTGGAGAGTATTATGTTTTTAAACCAAGACAATAATAAATATGGGTGAGACATACCGTCGCTACTCTGTCAAAACCTTGTATCTACATCCGGCCCTTCAACATGTATAAATACTACTACCTATGTATAACCTTTGGGCAGTCTGTTCTAAACATGTTCAAGAGCCAAACGCATCTATCCAAATCTTGTAAGTGCTCTTGCCCCTAAACATGCATAAAGCAACATTTCCTATGTATAACCGTTGGGCAGTTTTACTTTATACATGCTGAAGGGCAGGAAAATCCTGTGATAGATAAATGTAGGACACTGCTTTAGGGGAAGCCTTTGTTACGTTAATTTACTCAAAAAGGCGGCAAAACATTAATCAGGCTATCAAAGTGTCACCCAGTTAGAGAAATCAATGCAATCGCTTTATATGGTCAATTCCTCATTCTAGTAACGTTCCAATTATAGTCGAGATAAAATCAATTCCCGCTATGATTAAAAGGAGTTGAATAACTGTAGGTAACGGGAATAAGAAATCGTCTACTTTAAGAAGTGCAATCAATTATTAATATTACAAACAATCTTTATAATCAGGTGAACCAGTGTAATATAGGTCCCAGATCCTACATGTAGGCTATGTGAGGTTGAAAGGTAACGTGAATCAGGGAGGAGTATCAGGTCATAATAAGGGGGAAAGGCTGGCTACCGTGGACAACAGGTTGCTGCACGAAATAACGCGGGAAATCAATGCATACGTCGAAAATATCAGTACATGTTACAGTCAGGTGTACAGTTTCTACAGTTTCGTCACAGTTTAGTCATATCTTTGATCAATATGGACACAGTTCGGTCGTTCCAGTATCGACAAATACTGGAACAATAAAATAGTTCCAGTATAGAGCGATACTGGCAGATTCTATGTACCTGTATCGCGCGATACTGCTATACATGGAACCTAAAGCGCATCTTTTCATTTAGATTTCATACAGAAGTTCATTCCAGAATTAGATAACTCAGCTCTCAATTAAAAATCTGGGTTCTAGAGGGTACCGCACCATGTATTAAACACGCAAAGTATGTTTTATAAATCCAAGTTTGAATTGCAGAATGCAGATAATTATTCCAGACAGATATTTCGTGTTCATTTGTTTAAATATATATTTATTAATTTTTGTTACGCATACTTATTTATTCGGTCCAGTGCATATTGCTTAGCTGATAACATAAGCCTTATAAGGTCATGTGTTAGAAGCTCGCCTCCTTTCGCGATACACATGGAGTCTGGCTTTCGCGACATGATTTTAACTTTACACATTATATTTGCTTGTATACCCTGAGGTAGTAAAAGTATACATTTTCTGAAGGGAAATTGCATGAGGAAACCAAATAAATAAGAGTTTTTAAATTTTTAAAATGAGATCCATTACCCATCAGATGATATATAATTGTCAACGGTCACTACGTCGGTAAGGTAATTATACCGGCTAGTGAATATCTCCAATTTTATTTTATATATATTTAGAATTTTCAGTAATATTTGTTACAGATGTACCCTTCCCTGATCTAAACTGCATTTCTGAATTCCTCTAGTTACAAGCTTTCCAAAAATGTATACTTTTGCTATCAAAGGTTGATAACTTTTTTTGCTATAGTCATTTTTATAAATCCGGTAAATTGAGGCTGATTATTCATGTTGACTGTGTAGCGAATAGGAAGAAAGCTGATGATCATGGTCTTAAGTCTGTTGAACCACATACTTAAAGATAACTAAACATCCTTTAAAATGGGACAAGAATGGGGTTTGTAACATTAGGGGATGACTAGTTATTGTAAAAAGAACAAAACATGGGGTCAGGGGCGGATCCAAGATTTCTGGAAAGAGCGGGCGACAAGGTGGGGTTAAGAGGGCGGTATCCCCCTGCAATTTTTTAATGTTTTTATCGTTTTTACACGCTGTTTTTACACGTTTTTAACGTTTTCGCCCTGTCAAAAAGGCGCCCTGTTAAAAATAAAGGGGCGCAGGCAGACGCACTGTCAAAAGGGCGCCCTTTCAAAAATAAGGGAAGCCCCGCCCCTCCACTAAATCCGCCCCTGTGGGGTTATCCCTATTGAGTGTGTACAGGTGGCACCCTTCCGACGGCACCCCTTCCGGCACACCCCTGTTCCCCAAACTTCAAACTGCTCTCCTTCTGTATTAGCTATACCTATGCCATTTTGCAAGCAGATAGCTTGTTATTAGGGCTTTAAAATGATACCAAATTTGTTGAGATAGCTTTTGTGGTTTTAATAATATTGAAGGAATATGACAGCATGAAACTAAAAGGTGTAACAGCACCACCCTATTGGGAGACGAGCTCATAACGCGTGACCATAAAGGATTATACAATTGGCTAATATAGTCACCCTTGTGAGGATGTGGATCATAATATTGACTTTGTTGTAATTAATTAGCGCACACTAGATCGGATTAGAGCATTAAGAGCGATATGATATATTACTATCAATCGCGAATAAATAATAGTCGATGCTAAGATTATAAGCAGCTTATTTCGGTCAATACTATGACTATACTAAAACTATCACCTTTGTAGAAGTTAACAATATGCTAGTCGATACCAAGTAATGGATGCTCACATATCGATAATTTTTCCTCATACATCGGAGGATTTCATCAGAATGGCAATGATCCACTTTGGCGGGCAGAAATCAATATCAATATGTGAGTATTTATGAATTGGTTTCGACAATCATATTGTTTACATTTGAAATGCATAAAATCTGATGAATCTTTTCCACGACTATACCCTTAAATAGGTTGTACTAAAAATATAAAACTCATTTATAAAAACAATTAATAACAGAGACTAAAGTGTCATTTAAAAAAAATATAATAGTGTCCTTTCCACTCCTGCGATTTACAGGGTGGTTCAATAAAACGTTGACAGTTTTTGAAGCCATTTTTTTTTGATTTTCTGTAGATTTAAAAAAAATCTTTTCAATATTATCAACTATATGATCTTGACTATCTATGCTGAAAATATCGATACAAATAACCTAACGGTTGCAAAATAACAGCTATTTGAACAATTGTCGCGAAATCAGTACCCGTGGACAGAGTGAAATGGGACAGACTTTGTTCAAATAGCTGTTATTTTGCAACCGTAAGGTTATTTGTAACGATATTTTCAGCATAGATGGTCAAGATCATATAGTTGATAAATATTGAAAAATATATTTTTTTTAAATCTACAGAATTTCAAAAAAAGATGGCTACAAAAAACTGTCAACGTTTTATTGAACCACCCTGTAGTATGATACTATAACTTGACTTAATGTTACGCGTCTGTATACAGAATAACTCGGTTGTAAAAAGTAACACACAGTAATGGCTCAATATTACATGTCAGCTATCAGCTTACAGGTTGAACGTAGCGTTTTCTTTCCAGTGCCTGCAACTCCAAGTATAACACAATTCGAAGAATGTATCCGATATTTGTTTCCAAAGAAGGATTAGGGAAAATAAGCGGAAACATGAGTGATGTGCTACGATTTGAATGATATGGGCTGGGCTAATAAGAGACAACAACTTTTTGCGAAGAATACACAGTGTAATCTTATCACTATCCACGCGGCTATTAGTTTTACCATACAAAACAGATTTTTTTTTCAGAAACCTTTTTCAACTTTCATAGTCTTATCTTTAGAATTACTGAACCAATAATAGGTATGATTGTACTTAATGTATTGCATATCTCATGGTGATTCCAAATATGGTGATGATATTCAATAAATTCGACATTTTTTAATCATTTTGTGAAATTTTGTGCAGACGCCTGCCGCGTGGATAGTGTTATCATTTGAGCCAATAGAATAGGTTTGAGCAACGCAGAGAATACAGATATTCAATATAGATTTTAGAAGTCGACTTGTTATTTCATACGGACAAATTCACTCGATATAAATAGTAAAATACTACGGATGTGACTTATATCTAATCCATAACAACTGCTAATAAATATTCAATCATTTATCTTTTTCAGAGTAGATTAGTGCACATAAACGCTGACCGGATTCGAACTGGCAACCTTTGCATTAGATCCACAACGCTCGTGATTCCACGCCACTAAATCGGTGGCGTGGAATCACTATCCTTTTACGTGTTAAAGGGGTGTTACAAAACGTCGATTTTCCCGCTTATAAAGGGACTGAAATGGTCAACTTTACATTTTTCTTCTTATTTGCGATCATTGTAGTACACAATTTATATAGGGTAACCCTGAAAGTTCCGGGAAATGATAAATAATTAAGTTGTTGAGAAATTCATCTTCTTAAATATGAAATATTGCACGCTAGGATCGGTTGAATATTGAAGAAGTGACAATCCAAAATGTAAGGTAAAGTCACAATTTCATTTAAACATTTTACATTTCAACACGGGGGAGAGTATGGCAGGTAGCGTGTGTGTGGCGTATTGATCCATCGGAACAATACGGCCGACTTCCCAACCTGCGCATGCATCCCCCATTTGCACTACCGGTTCTAGATAAGGTACCCGTAGATGGGTCCGCGTGTAGAAAATAAAAATGTGAAAATGAAAATCGGACTTTACCTTACATTTTGGAGAGTCACTTCCTCAATAATCACCCCATCCTAGCGTGCAATATCTCATATTAAAGAAGATACATTTTTCAACAACTTTATAATTTAATATTTTTAGGTAGGATATATGTTTTTAGAGTTAGAAGCCCATTTATTACCTGTATAGTTACTTTTTTTGATGACTGTATGTTCAACGTTTATGTGAAATGGCCTACACCGGGAAAAGATAAACAATTGAATAATTCTGGCTACCTAGATAACTAAGGAAATACTTCTCAACTGGTATTAATGGTGAAAATTGCCTCACAAAAGGTCGAGCGAACCCTACATCGTGTGTAGACGTGGAAAAGGTCGAAAACATTTCGCTTGAAATGGGTCTTATAAACCACGACTCGATTCAGATTAATTGAAAATGTATCTTTGTAAGAAATATTCAGGGCGGAAATGTTCAGAGCGTAATCTACCCCTTTGCGGCAACTCTTAGTATAATACCGTTTTGCATTATCTTTGCGTCAGTGAATTTACGCATGGGGACTTTGTGTCCGATTTTAAAAGGAAGCGGGTTTTATTGCAGGTAACATGATAGATGTTCATACTGATTGAATGATAAGTCAATAAGCTTGGGAGTTCTTGTGTCGGATTAGCACAGTTATAGAAGTCCTATCTAAAGCCAGGGCTGTAAATCCCCGTGTACAATTAAGTAGAGATACACGAATCACGACAGAAACAGTTATATTTATTTCTAAATCAAATGTTCGCATGGGGGTGTTCCTGTCAAGCTTCATATTATTTCATTTAATCTCTGTTTCATTTCATAAGTAATCGAATGCTAAAAATAGAAGTCAAGTTTAAGCAGTCAAGTTTATCCCCATAGCAGGAAATATTTAAATGCAATGTGCACTTTTAAATTCCACTCCATTACTCCAATTAATAGGCTTAGTATAGTCGTTGCAAACAACCTATTTGGTTAATAGGAAAGTTGAAATGTAGATTCTAAAACAATCTCAACGTGTTTTCCGATACATTTTTAAACCTATAAACTCACAAAGATAATCCTATAATCAGTGTTATTGTGTTAGATTATTTTCACCATGCATGTTTATATTTCTAATGACTTAAATCGAGTTTACATGACCTAATTCAAACGGAATTAGTTCTTGAGATTTCCCAAGTGTCTCATATATTTAGTCACACTTGACATAGTGTTCAGCATGTTAAGGGGGTGTGGACTCTCAGGTATAGCCTCCGTAAAACTGCCGTTATTCATTTAATCTATATACAAGTATACATTTTTTGCAGAAAAGGGTTCAATGAATCCAAGCATGATCATGAAACTGACCATTTTCTAGAAAATTATAATAAGCACTTTTTTCTCAATATTTCTGTAAAATCTTAGGCGCAAGATCTGTTCCATTTAGACGTAACAATAGGCATGACATAAATTGCCCGCTTAGAAGCGCTATTAATTTATTAAAATTCGCTCTGGTAAACCTATTGTTATCAATACTTCGAGAGGATTACCTAGTGCATATATTTAAATTCGGGGCTAACTGCATGGGTAAGTTTCCATTATGTTGCAAATTACATCTACGCTCATGCGTGTAAACTACTCAATGAGCGTTGCAATACTGTACAGCCGGTTGGTTGCACACAAGAATTATGTCATATAAAGCAACCAGCTTGGATGGAAGCAAGGCGAATATTTAAATTTGTTGACGGTTTTTAGGGCATCAATTTATAGCGCTGCTAAGCGGGCCTTGTAACCTAATGCAAAAATGAAGTGAATTACCGCCAAAGGTGGTTAGTTTGAGTACTACTCATTGTGCCAATTTCATGTCACCTTGTGCTTCTAAAGTAAGAACCATTGAAGTTATGCAACTCAAACTTTGGAATATGACTATTTTAAGGATGACCCTTCATGTAGAATAGAAAACATCAAGTTGAAAATCGGGCCAGAAATCGGAAAACCTACCTTTAAAATAAATTGTACTTACTTATCTAGTCTGTACAATTTAAGCTTTAACGCACTTCTCTTATGAATATTCAGTTGGTACCGAAAAGTACCCAACTTTATATTCATGAGTTGAATCAACACGGACAGCTAAGATTAGATCGCGTCAAGGCGCGAAGAGTTAATCGTCATGCGTTATGGCGAGTTTCTGATCTACGATCCGCTTATAGACGATGTCACCAAGCAAACAAAAACTTGCCTGCTGGTGTGTGAGCGAATTACCTGCCAAACAAAAGCTTGTTTGCCGGTATGCGCGCGCATTTGAAGGGGTGGGGTATAAAATCAAACCAGTCACCTGTATACAACAGCACAGGGGCGTAGCAAGGTACCAAATAGTGGGGCGGCTATTACTGGTAATTGAGGTTTGTGTACTATCAAAGCGGTGCGCAGCACCGCCCTCCGAGCTATGCTCGGACAGGGGGTAGTCTGAGGGGGGATGTGCCCCTCTCAGAAGTAGGTGCGATATGGTGTATACTTTTGACCAATATTTTATCGAAAAGCCACCTCTTCATTTCAAATAAATATTTTGTTTTTTTATCAATACACGAAAGAAGTTGAGCTGTTTGAGCATAACCGATATATTCTTGATTTAAGTATACATGGTTTAAAAGCTGGAACAGGGGGGAGTCTGAGGGAGGATGTGCCCCCTTCAGAAGTAGAAAAAAAAATCAATTTTAGAACTCATTTGGTGCGATCTGGTGTATACTTTTGACCAATATTTTATCGAAAAGCCACCTCTTCATTTCAAATAAATATTTTGTTTTTTTATCAATGCACGAAAGAAGTTGAGCATAACTGATATATTCTTGATTTAAGTATACATGGTTTAAAAGCTCGAACAGGGGGGAGTCTGAGGGGGATGTGCCCCCTTCATAAGTAGAAAAAAAATTCAATTTTAGAACTCATTTGGTGCGATCTGGTGTACACTTTTGACCAATATTTTATCGAAAAGCCACCTCTTCATTTCAAATAAATATTTTGTTTTTTATCAATGCACGAAAGAAGTTGAGCATAACTGATATATTCTTGATTTAAGTATACATGGTTTAAAAGCTCGCCCAGGGGGGAGTCTGAGGGGGGATGTGGCCCCTTCATAAGTAGAAAAAAAATTCAATTTTAGAACTCATTTGGTGCGATCTGGTGTATACTTTTGACCAATATTTTATCGAAAAGCCACCTCTTCATTTCAAATAAATATTTTGTTTTTTATCAATGCACGAAAGAAGTTGAGCATATTCTTGATTTAAGTATACATGGTGCCCCATTCAGAATTGGATTTGTTTTCAATTTTCGAACCCATTTGGTGTGTACTTTTGACCAATATTTTATTGAAAAGCAATCCCTTTCCCCCGTTTCTTCACTTTTTTCCCCTTTTTCTTTGCAAAAAAGTGGGGCGGCGGCCTGCCGCCCCGGTTGCGACGCGCCTGCAACAGCAGTCAATGCAACAGTCATTACATGTTCCCCCATGCATGGAATAAAACATTGAACGTTGATCAATAAAAGGTAACATGGTCTATATATCTATGGGCCAGACAGCGCCACCACGTGTAATTGGGGCAGATGAAATGCAAGCGAGTTACTGTCAGAAAGTTTACCCAGAGGTAAGCTTATTTCAAGTTCCAATCAAGCATGGGCGAACCCGCCGTAAATTTATCAAATTAGGGGATTTCCCGGCGGCAATATGGTAAATAGGACTATTAAAAATAATTTGACTTTCCGGCTATTATCGAGATTTAATATAATCTAGAAACGAGCCAAATTTATATATCGAGATTTGATTCTGTTTGACAATTAGGGGCAGCTAAAATAGTACGACTATATGCGTAACACTTCCCACGCGGCAGGCGGGTGCAGACGACATTCCAAAATGTCACAAAATGTTTCATAAATGTCAAAATTATTGAATTTCATCACCATATTTGGAATCACCTTGAGAAATGCATTCAAATAAGTACAAACATGCCTTGTATTGGTTCAATAATCCTTGAGACAGACCTTGACATTTGGGAAAGGTTTCTGAAAAATCTGTTTTGTGTGTGGTAAAACCAATAGCCGCGTGGAAAGTGTTAAAATTTGAGTTCCTCGTCAACTGTTTCACGTGAACTGACTCAGCTCCATGACTCAGCTTCGGACTGCTGAGCTCCATGATTTGTACAGGTGTTTAGTATCAATGTTACGTAACACAACCTGTTTATCATAGCCTCATCATATTCCAATGCAGCGGCTGGGAATGCCTCTTAAATTTGGGGAACCTCAAAGCCCAGGGCAAAACGACTATTAAAACAAAGTCCATCGAAAAATATTATTTACACAGCTTTTTTAATCAACTGATGGGTATTAGAACCCCTTAAGAGACATGTTGGCATTTAACTAGCTCGTTATATACTCCTTTATCAAACACCGTGAATGCACTGTTTTGAAATAATACGAGTGAACAGGTTTAATGGACGTGAAGTCTATATCGATATGTGTTAAATGGATTGATTGGGTGGCTCTGATTACAATCGGACAATGTCATGTCCACAGTGCAAATAAGGTATGGCAAACCTTTTGTGTCTTCCCAGCATGCTTTGTAACATTGCTGTTAACACGGGGTGTATTTATTGGTTCATAGTATGAACATCACTCGAATAATTAGTGACAACTATTAAAAAAGGATTACCAAAACAACAACATCAAATTTAGCTCAGATAAAATAAAACCACCAAAATACTAAATTGTTTGTTTTTCAAACATGTCTTTGAGAACCAGAGGGTAGTATTCAAGCCATGGGTTACAAGCTTTTTTGCTTGTGTATTTTAAGTCTAAATTAAAAGCCTTTAACCGCAATGCAATGTCAATTCGGAACAGTAACCGTAGAAAAGTACCCGGGTTATATTATGCGATAGCAACGGTTTCTATCGTCACAAGATAGAAACACTGGCCACGTGATGAAAACGAGGCATGCCGGTATTAGTTATGACATTTCCTTTAGGAACATATGTAGGTACTTCATCGACACGACATGGCAATGTAGGGAATTTCCCCAATGAAATACCCCGAAAACAAGCATGAGCCTTATCGTATATGATACGCCAAACGGATAATGCATACATTGTAGGACTGCACAATTGCAATTTCTGCCATTGGTTGTCTGACTACGTATTAAATACATTCAGAGAGGTTTTTTTTTAATATTTCCAAATAACAAAAATGCTCCTTTTTAATGGATTCGAATACGCTTAAACGTGGATGTTTCGATCACTTTAGCTTTTTTCCATCAAAATATTATGAAATCAGAAGAAACCCTATATATTCTTCTCATTATTTCTGTAAAATGTTAGGACAAAATACCTTACAGCAAAGACTCAATTTGACTTGAAATATACTCGAAATAAAAAATTATATATATAGATCATCTTTATTAAACAACAAAAGAAGATAACATACAATGCCCAGGATACAAACATACAAACATGTGTCGTCATTTTGCGATGAATTTGGGTTATTAATTAAAAGCTCAATCTGTCATTGTTAATTTCTTGCATACATATATTCACTGTTGGGGTATGTTTTCATGGTACAACTTGAAAGCCTTATCCTCCAGAGTCACATATATCATCATGCAGGGCAACAGACCATAAATGCCCTTTTATATCAAATTCACTTCAAAAGTCCCAAGTTTGGTGACACATGATATAAAAGCCTTAACGCAAACTATTTATTAGAACAATTAAAGGTAGATGACCCGATCACATTTTCGTAACACAGAATTATTTCAAACATATGGAGATTTTCATATCATATGAAAGCTCGTATTTTTCTCATCATCATACTGAAATTTGACGGCCTAAATCTGTATAATTACGGAGAAATCGATGAAATAACGTCGAATTACCGCGAATGGTGGTATACCACCGATATAGTTTGTGTACTACTCAATGGGTACAGTTCACAGCATCTTGTGCGTGTAAAATAAGAACCATTAGAGCTATGCAACTCAAACTTTGGAACACGACTTTTTTAAGGATGACCTTTCATGTAGAATAGAAAACTTCAAGTTGAAAATCGAAATGTGATCGGGTCATCTACCTTTAAGTAAGATAACTTCATCTGCGTATTATTTACATAAATTAAATATGTAAATGTTTAGAATCAAGACAAAAACACATATTAATTTATATCTGGAGATGTGTATATCTTGGAAACTTATATATATATCAGATTATAGCGTGCATAACCTTAAGGGGGGGGGTCTATGTTATTTTCACCAATTTTGGAAACAGATTTTCTCAATGTTACCGTGGGTTTACCCCTTAGAGTCATATATCAAATTGAAGCTTAGGTAACAGCGTTTCAAAAAATGCGCGTTATTTTGATCTGGTTGCTATGGTAACCAGTCAAGGCCTCTAATTGGCTAAACACTGGAACCAACATAACTAGAAAACTAAATGTTGCATGTTCACTATACTTTGGTAGATGATGTATGGGAGCAATGCGCACGACCCGATGAAGCCGGATTTTTTTTATGGTTGCCATGGTAACCAGGAACCGACCAATCAGGTAATTTTACGTTATAATTCAATTGAAAATCCGGCTTCATCGGGTCGTTCCTCTATTCAAGCTTATTATCCATTCCAAATATCACCCTGATACGAGGTTTCGTTTTTGAGTTACGTTGGTTCCAGTATTGCAAGTTTGCGTGTTTTCTAGTTTTGAGATATCGTGCAAAACGTATGAAAAATATTAAAATTGGCGTGAAAAAAAAAAGTTGACATTTTGGATAAAAATAGTTGTTTAATTATGGAAGAGCATGAATTTAGACACATTTTGAGCCATTTTGGGTGAAAATAGCAATTATATTAGCATTTTTATTGATTTTTAAAGATAAATGGCTTAAAAATAGCCGGATGAGAAAAATAAAGAAATACATAAGAAATTACGTTGACTTTGAAATTTTGATGATTTATGATGAAATTAATTATTTTAATATTTTAATAAATAAATTTCATCAAATGTTACAATTATTTGATCAAAAACTAATTAAAACTGAAATTTTGATGATTTATGATAAAATTAATTATTTTAATATTTTAATAAATAAATTTCATCAAATGTTACAATTATTTGATCAAAAACTAATTAAAACTGAAAATGCTTGGTGAGCGAGCGTTTTCTACATACAAATGTATACAAAACATCACCAATATTTTGAGACACCCGAAACTAAATTGACCATAACTTTGGAACCGAAAATCCAATTTACCTCAAACAAAAAGCATTTTAAAGCAGAGACTTAGCAGTTTTCTACTGTGCTAATATCTGCAACTAATGTCAGTTAAAAGCTAGCTTCTAATTGGCTAGGCCTTGTACAGGTGTGGATGGTGTGTACTGACTGAAGCAAATGCCAATCGAGGTGGTGTATAAATAGGGTGACATGTGACGTCATGTAGGGCATTAAGTCGGCAGTTGCCATTGTTCTTTGCCCGGCGGTGTGCGCGCGCATCCCGTTTTGTTTAGGACCCGTGCTTTTAAAACTCGCGCCAAAGCATTTAAAGGGCAAAAAGGCATAGCGGACAGTGTTGTGGTCATATGTTATTCCCTCCCTCAACCATGTATTGACAGTCCATTCTCTTCGACCGTTGCTTTTGTTGATAAACATTGCTGTCACCCCATCTATATAACACATTGACATTAAAGGCGTTTATGATAAGTTGCACTGTAGTCGTACGCACAAACCGCTGCGCTATCTGCTGCTGTTACCAGTGGAGACTCGCTTCGCAATATGGGATGATAAACTGCAAGCCAACTCTTGAGGGCGCTGGTGAAACTATGTCCCCATCAGACGACGCTGGCCACGCGTCTCGGACGACCCAATATGGCAACGGGAGTGCACCATTGAAATATTCAGTCATCGCCCGGTTAACGATGGAAATAATGTAAAAAAATAGCATTTGGTCATGTTTTTTATACTGGGTACCCAAAAAAGGTGGATCTGTTACATTTGCACTACATATTATTACTTTGCATGCATATATTTTGGCTATTCTTTATCACACATACTCAAATTTGGTCTTATTTTGATGAGAAAGTATTTGGCCTTTATTTTAAAAAGAAAAATATAAACTACCATGGTTCTGTTAATTAGTCAGGGGTGGAAGAGTATGCGGAGGAGGAGTATGCGGAGGAGGAGTATGCGGAGGAGGAGGAGGAGTGCATAGTTGAACAAGTATGGTGCAATATACATTGGGCAAACATAAAATGCACTGGTTTCACTCTTGGTACAATTCTATATTGAAAACATAACATTGTTGAAGCATATTTGAATTAAAAATATAATTAGTTAATTAAGGAATCATTAATTAGCATTAAATAAGAAGCTCAAAAAATTGTTAAGAAACGTAAGTTGGTCGCAGTTTACGAATGTATGCAAACATTTGCCTGCACCAAACTGTCCATTTTAAAAGTATAGAAAGGTTGAATAAATAAATTTAACTTTTTGATTAAAAATTAAAAGAAGATATGTAATTAACCTCATGTATTCTGTATTGTCTGGATGTTAATTAGCACATTTGTTAAATGCGTTTGTGTGGTGTTATTACTTGTTTTTAACTGTGTTACCAAATAAGTAAAAAACTGCTGGTTTTCATCAAGCTTGTAAACTCAGGAGAATTATTAAATTCTTAGGAATGCAACTGACCTGACCTAGTATAGGATGACCAGCATAAGCAGTTTGCCAATCAACATTGGATCACCCTATATGTTGAATACAACTTAAAACGAAAACATTTTATAATTCAATCTTAAATCAGACTCTTGAAATTTGAATACTGGGTTCAAACATTATGGAAACTAACCTAATTTGTTCATTTGAATGTGCTTTGCACATCATGAAGGTTCAAAAAGGATGAACGGAATTAATTGTATGCCACTAAACATTGGGAAAATTTGAGTCACCCTGTAGTTAAAGGGACCCTTTTTATTGAACATTATTTGACACGCATACCACTTTAAGCATTTGCCACTTCAAATTGGAATGTAAAATCATGTTTCAGATGCAAATTTAAATTCATTCAATTTAATGATTTGTGGATAATCATGTTTACCTAAATTAATGTTTTATACACCCTATATGTTTAAAATTAACAACTTTACATAAGAAAAGGGTGACTTTTAAAATCAATCAATGTTCATGTACATGTAATTGATGCATTTTATTTGAAATCTACTTGAATTTTGTTAAAATAATAGTCTTTGTATGTATGTAGTAATAGAAGCATTTTTCCGGAACTAAATAAACAAACACCCTGTATGTCGGATTTCAGATTCATAATGAAATTTAATTTGCATATGTCTGGATGGGTATTTTATTAAACTACTTTGAATCTGTACTGAACTTTTCTCTCATCACTTCATATACATAGTGGAAGTAATTATTGAAACCCTTCTATTTTAGAAGATTTTGCTTGTTACACCCTGTACAATTTCGGGCCACCCTATATAATCAACTTGATTGTATGCTATTTGCATCCGTTACAGTATATGCTTTCAGAATATGTATACTTTTACTAACTTTAAATGTAAACTTTTTCAGATATAATGCATTAACTGAAAAAGGAACCTAATTTATGGAAAAAGGGACATGTAACACAAATTGTACCCAGTATAAAAAACATGACCATTTACAATGAAGTTGGTTAGCCAACTCCAACGGTTTTGGATTGGGAAAAAAATCTTCTAATTATGATGAATTTTTCAAAATGATAAGATTAACATTCGCGATTACGTGTCATTCCAATACGAATTCAAAATTTAGGTTTCGCGAGGCCACCGTCGTCTGTCCCCATTTAGATGAATACATTGTTATTCCATTACGAATTCAAAATTTAGGTTTTGCGTGGCCACCGTTGTCTGTCCCCATTTAGATGAATACATTTTACAAACGGTCTTTGCGAGGGTGCTCAAAAATGAATACTGGAAAGCAAACAGTTCCAAAAGAGTGCGCTGATAAACATAAACGTAATCCAGCACCATCACGCCACATTGCGCCGGTGGGGGGGGGGGGGGGGGGGGGGGGGGGGGGGGGGGGGGGGGGGGGGGTTGGAGGTGGTAGTTACATTAGAAGGGATCGGAAGTGTCTTGGATTTTCACATTTTGGACGTATTTTTCCTAGTCCCTCGATTCGATCCGCCATTTTTAAAGATGGCGAGTAAATAGAGGAAGCAGGCAACCAGTCTAGGCCCAATTTCCTCGTACAGAGTTTCTACATTTTAGTTTAATTTCGTTCCAAAAATAGACAGATATATTTAAGTTTCTGCTTGAAGCACTTGAAAAACATACCATGTATAACATCAAATGAAAGTCACTATCATATAACGGATTTTAACAATACGACTTAGGGCAAAACGGATACATTGATAGGTGTATCATCGTATTTATGAATAATATAAGAGAGTCACTGAATATTTTCCGACAGGAATATAACACCACTATTGACTTCCAGCTTGGAGGCGAGGAAATTCCGCCAAGTGGTACAGAACGGTGAAATGGAAGGTTTTAAAGGTATATGACCCGATCACTTTTTTGGGGCTATGATTTTTTTTTCACATCAAGATATTTTGGTATCAGAAGAATCCCCATATTTTTCTCATTATGTCTGTAAAATATTAGGGGCCAGAAATGTTTAATTTGGAAATTATAGGCTAAAATGTGGTGAATTACTGCCAAAGGTGGTTAACCACCAACCAGTCTGTGTACTACTCAATGGGCACATGTCTTTTGACCTTGCGCTTCTAAAAATAGAACCATTGGAGTTATGCAACTCAAACTTTGGAATGCAACAATTTTAAGGATGACCTTTCATGTAAAATAGAAAACATCAAGTTGAAAATCGGGTCATCTACCTTTAACTTATCTAATCTCAAATGATTAAATTGTGTTATGATTTGTTTTAACACGAATGTTTAAAACACTTTTTTTTAAACAATCTTATTTGCCTATTCATTTATTTGTCTTTTTGTCTATTTATGCATTTATTGTTTTTATCACATTTTTTGCTTGGGTTTTGCTTTTGAAAGTATCTGAACAGTGTCCTGTTTTGATAGTATCTCTCTTTACATGATCTTTATATCGAGGGCTCAGAAACACGAGCCCTCGTCTCCATTTTTTCCAAAAATTAGATTTTGGTATCAAAATTTTCAGAAAGAAATTCTCTTTCCAGTAACACACAGCTTTATCTCAATAACACATATTAAAGTTATAGCAAGTATCACAAGGCCTCATCTCCTTCTCCCCAATGTGTTTAAATATCTTCAATAATCATTTTCTCAAAATGGTCAAAATGGAGAAAAGGCCTTGTGTTTCTGAGCCTTAGATATCTTTAATCCGGTGCAGAAGGAGGTCTGCAGACGACATTCCAAAACTTCAAAAAAATGTTTCAAAAATGTCGCAATCATTGATTCTCATTACCATTATTTGAAATCACCAAGAGAAATGCATTGAAATAAGTACAAACATGCCTAGTTTTGGTTTAGTATTCCTTGAGATAGACTTCGAAAATTGGGAAAGGTTTCTGAAAAATCTGTTTTGTATTAAAAGGTAAAACTAATAGCCGCGTGAAAGTTTTAATTGTAGTACGATAATATTTCGTGAGTTACACGAAGCGAAGGAGCTTAAAGGGACTTTAAAGTGGTGTTGATATTTTTTTATTTTTTTTATTTACTTCAGAATTCAAGATGAACATTAAAAATTGCCATTATTGTTGTTTCTACTAACAAAAATACAGCAAAACTTGACTAAAACAATACCATCGCTATTCATTGAAAAACGCCCTCTATGCAAATATGGTTCGTGCTGCAGGGGATACTGTCTGGCGTAATATGCTGATCTAGCGAAGATCAGCATTTTTTAGTCGACGTTTTGTTGTACAAAGAGGTCTGATTTTTCTTAATCCTTATAGGTGTAAGTTCATACAAGTAATACAATTGTAAAAATATACAAATCCCAGTTGTTATCATATAATTTTGTAATTGCCCCTTTAACAAAGGCGTCATGAGTGGAAACGGAAGCCTCATAGATCATATTGCTATACATCAAACTAGGTCTGGTTTAGAAGCAATCCAATTCATCGAAATCGGAACCCTCGTATATATTAAACATAACTACCGGCATATTCTATCTATCCTTCTTCTATCATAGGAAGTAAATGAAAATCAATACGCCGTAGGATCCACTCTTTTCCAGTGAAACATTTAAATTTGAGACATATTACGTGCCTTAATACCATAATGTGACAACACTGAGCTCAGCGTTAGTCGAAAGTCGAAAATGTTAGCACTTTTAGAATATGCGCTTTTTATTTACTTACAATTACGGCAATCTGTTTCTGCCATGGGGTTAAATTGAGAGATCGATTGTGTCTTTGTGAGCGATGGACATTTATCATATCTATATTAATTTGATCTATGTAGGCTGTCAGTATTAATAGTATTCCCTAATATAATGGAAAGCGTGATGACACTTTGGCATATTTATGTCACCATACAATGTATTAGTCCCCCGATCATTATCCGTCACAAAAGTGACAGTTAATAATGTTGAACGAGACATTTTCAATTAATGATTTATCATTCTTCTTCAGATGGTTTTACCCACGCTTTACGCATTTGTTACGTGCATTAGAGGATATTTTATAGTTATTGATGTCATTGAGGTTGCATTATAAATGTCCGTATGCTTGTAAAATTGTGTAATGATGTGCTATGCTTTAAGAGCATACAGCTGTAAGGAAGGAGCTAAATCATCTCTCTTAACACTTTCCACGCGGCTATTGGTTTAACCATACAAACAGATTTTTCAGAAACCTTTCCATGTTCAAATTCAAAGTCTTCTTCAAGGATTACTGAACCAATACTAGGCATGTTTGTACTTATTTCAATGCATTTCTCATGGTGATTCCAAATACGGTAATGAAATTCAATAATGTTGAAATTTTGGAAACATTTTGTGAAATTTCGGAATTTCGTCTGCAGACGCCTGCCGCATGGAAAGCGTTAAAGTCCAATATACAATTAAAAATAATCCATGTACCCAATCTGGAAATAATTACAAAAATAAATGATCAGCGCCATCTATTGGCGTCGAATGTAATGGGCGTTAGTGAAATCATTCATTCCCGCCCAACACCACCCGCATATTGTCAAGAGCTGGTCACTGGTCACCGTGTGGTGGCGCTATGGTCAACATAAGGAAAAACAGACGACGATGGCCACGCGATTTCATCGTTCCAATAATTATGGCAACGGGAGTGCGCCATTTTGAAATATTTTTAACAGTCATCGCCCGGTTAAAGATGAAAATAATTTTAAAAATAGCATACAATGGAGTTGGTTAGCCAGCTCCAACGGTTTTGGATTGGGAAAGAATTCTTCTAATTATGATGAATTTTTCAAAATGATAAGATTAACATTCGCGATTACGTTTTATTCCAATACGAATTCATAATTTAGGATTCGCGTGTCCACCGTCGTCTGGAAAAAAGGGGATGACGGTTTGAATTGTCTGTCTAACATCCAATGGAAGATATGCACTCTCACAACAAGCGTACTACTCTACGAACAATTGCTTAAATTATATTAGATTTTCAACTCAACGATATTTATTACGAAACGATTTAGTTTTAATATTTTATGTTTTCAGTATTTTATTATGGCTATATGCTATCACTTGTTATTCCAATACGAATCGTGTCAACTTTTTGTCTTCTTCCGCTAAGGTCTGTCAATTTTGACTCAAACGTTACTGAACTAATCGTTTTTCCATATCTTAAAAAAGTTGCCAACTTTAAAAAATGGTCTCAAAATAAATCATTAATTGATGAAAGCGATTCATTAAAGCCTTGTGACCGCATGCCAGTATGTTTCACAATGTCGCGTTCAGATTTCGAAAACAATTTCGTAAACAAACTACGTGTTATACATGTATATTCGTTAGAAACAGCCATTGTATGTACAATTAGAATGAACAGCGTTCCGCCGCCCCTTTGCCATGTACTCATCACTTTTCTCTCTCTTACACGGATATAGAATTATATTATCTCCGAGCTGAGAATTTCAAACATAATTTGACACAACGCTATCATTGCATGTATTTTTTTGTTTGTCTTGATAATGGGAACATAACCGTTTTTATAATGAAATGTAATACGCGCGCACCCGGCAAACACAACATATTATTATGACATCGCGATGACAAGATGGGAGAATGCAATGTTCTGTGGCATTCACGTATAACCTTGAAATTAATCAGCTGCCTAACGATGAATGGAATCCACTGGGGGCGGGAAGTGTGCCCAGATTACCAATTGAACTGATTAGGTCGTTTGGGGATCTTTAGATTCTTCAGCATGTGTAAAATGTAACAAATCTTTAGGCCATTGGCCTAATAGATTCAATTTGGTAAATGGGTTATGGCTGTGAATTCTTATCATTTTCGAAGTGCAAAAGAAACCATTTAATTGGACCCAACGAAAGTGAAAGCTGTTTCAATCCTAAAACGATCTCAATCGACCCTTTCCCCTATAGGCCTATACCTCGTAAGACTAACTGACTTATGGCCGCATTTCCGAACGGCCAACACAATGAAGTTTACGATCCTTAAAAATTAAATTACCAATACGAAGTAATTTCAACAATTTAAAGAATGATCATGCCCCTTTTTAAGACACCGAGACTAATTCCATTGGCGCAAAAACAAATCAGTATCATCTCTAGTAATCCATTGTCCTTTTTAAATTATTTTGTATCACGATTTTCCACACTATTTTCTTCAGAAATTAGACCTTTTCGAGAACCCGGATTTGTGGGCATTTTCAACACTTTTATTTATTCACAAAATGAGCATCTCAGAAGAAATTCAACGTTTCCACGATTTTCCACATTATTCTCTGCCCAAGAACAAAAAATAAGACCCGTTTTTAAAAAAAGCTGTGGGTTGGAGAGTGTACATTAATTTGTCTTTGGTAATCTGACCAAAATAGTATACTTGCAGTGGAATTGATATAGAAAGGCAAAATAGCATCTGAATCAAAAAAGTCGAATGTTATAATGTGTCGACTTGTCTACGCACGCGCCTAAGTAAACATTCGTATGACTATCCTAAATCATGACATGCTTCCACTTGGCGAGTTATAATGCACCAGGAAAATAGGAACCGCTCACTCTTAATGTAGAAGAGCTAAAACTCACTCTTTGAGAGTTCGTAGAAGGACAGCTCACTTTAGGAGTGAATTTCGCTTTATAAAGAGTGATGTGCCACTCGTTTGAAGGGTTTTCACTCTTTTCAGAGTGATTTCTACCCTGAAAAGAGTTGAAATCACTCTAAAAAGAGTGAACTCCACTCTATAGAAGAGCTGTCCCTCAACGAGCTCTCAAAGAGTGAGTTTTAGCTCTTTTACATTTAGAGAGTATAAAATGTTATAAGTGTGTGCGATTGGCCGTAGCTTCCCACCATGGAGCGAATAGGACTAGTTATGGAGAGCCAGTTTTAAGATACGGTAATAAAAAAAAAGTTGGTATACAATCACATGATAGGGTCTCAATGAAGCTTGGGTTGGGCCTTATTAAAAAAACCAATAGTGTTACCACCCAGATAACATAACAATATTGGCCCAATATTGGCCCAATATTGATTTTTCATGGCCCAATATTGGCTTACAATATTGGCATAATATTATTTGGCCATTGGCCCAAGCTTGGCCCAATATTGGCAATCGCCAATGAGTGCCAATATTGGGCCAATACTGGGCCAATATTGGCATTTGCCAATGAGTGCCAATATTGGGCCAATACTGGGCCAATATTGGAACTCGCCAATGAGTGCCAATATTGGGCCAATACTGGGCCAATATTGGAACTCGCCAATGAGTGCCAATATTGGGCCAATACTGGGCCAATATAACATAACAATATTGGCCCAATATTGATTTTTTCATTGGCCCAATATTGGCTTACAATATTGGCATAATATTATTTGGCCATTGGCCCAAGCTTGGCCCAATATTGGCACTCGCCAATGAGGGCCAATATTGGGCCAATATTGGGCGATCTTGGAGAAATGTTAGGTAGGAAGCCAGATGGCCAGGACCAATTTGGCCAAGGGCAAGCCTAGGACAAGGGAACAAATCTTCAAGGGACAGGACAAGGCACAAGATCCTAGCCAAAAGGCCGGGAAGCGATAACTCTTAACAGCGGCCGCCTTTTTTAGACCACGTCATAATTTGAATATCAAATCAATGGTGTTATTTCCCGCCCCTGGTATATTGCGCCCATTATTGGACCAATATTGGTTGCCAACATGATGCCAATTGAAGAGCGCCAATGTAAAACCAATATTGGTGACCAAGAGAGTACCAACCGTGCCAATGCCATTGGCACTCACTTGGTCACCAATATTGGTCCAATATTGGTTGCCAACATGATGACAATTGAAGAGCGCCAATGTAAAACCAATATTGGTCCAATATTGGTTGCCAACATGATGCCAATTGAAAAGTGCCAATGTACAACCAATATTCGTTCAATATTGGTGACCAAGAGAGTACCAATGCCAATATTGCCAATGGGAACCCAATATTGGCCCAATATTGGTCAACAAGATAATGTCAATGCCAATATTGCCAATGTTGGGCCAATATTGTGCCAATATATGTATGTTGTCTGGGTTGAAATAGGTTGTGTTATAACGTTCTATGAACGTTATGATTTCGTTTCAATTGTGAGTATTTTTACAACGTTATTTTGACGTTTTTATAACGTTTTGATATAAATAATTACTGATCAAAAAACATGCTTTTAAACTGTGACGTTTTAAAAACGTTTTAAAAACGTTTCCTTAAACCGAAACCAAATAAAACCCAAATTAAAACGTTTTGAAAACGTTTTGTGTTTGCTGGATTCATACTAATGGGCTATTCCAGAAAATAGGTGCACACCCCCTATAGAGGGGTGATTTTCCAATGATAGAAATGTCTGGATTTCCGACAGTGACATTACAAAAAGTACGGATTTCCAGTCTTAATCGTTCTGACAATCGTCTGGATTTCCGTCATTAACGAGTACTGAGAAGGGGAAAGACTGGAATTCCAAACCTCTCTATTATAGGGTATCATTTGAGCTGAAAAGTCTGGAATTCCGAACCCCTCTTATAGGGGGTGTGCAATGGCATTGGCACTCGATTGGTCACCAATATTGGTCCAATATTTGTAGCCAACATGATGCCAATTAACGAGCGCCAATGTAAAACCAATATTGGTCCAATATTGGTGACCAAGAGAGTGCCAATGGCATTGGCACTCAATTGGTCACCAATATTGGTCCAATATTGATTGCCAACATGATGCCAATTGACGAGCGCCAATGTAAAACCAATATTGGTCCAATATTGGTGACCAAGAGAGTGCCAATGGCATTGGCACTCAATTGGTCACCAATATTGGTCCAATATTGGTTGCCAACATGATGCCAATTAACGAGCGCCAATGTAAAGCCAATATTGGTCCAATATTGGTGACCAATGGAATGCCAATGCCAATATTGCCAATGGGGAACCAATATTGGCCCAATATTGGTCAACAGGATAATGCCAATGCCAATATTGCCAATATTGGGCCAATATAGGGCCAATATATGTATGTTGTCTGGGCAGTGGCAAGAGCTATAAACATGATAAAGTGTACCTATTGTGATTTTGGCACGTTGTCTGCTCGTTGTCGGCTCAAAAATGGAGCTTTCACCTCGTGTAATTTCACGGCTACGATTGCACGCGTGATAGGTTACACTACAGTAGGCTAGGCTATATGAATTGCTCTTCAATGGCATTGGCACTCAATTGGTCACCAATATTGGTCCAATATTGATTGCCAACATGATGCCAATTGACGAGCGCCAATGTAAAACCAATATTGGTCCAATATTGGTGACCAAGAGAGTGCCAATGGCATTGGCACTCAATTGGTCACCAATATTGGTCCAATATTGGTTGCCAACATGATGCCAATTAACGAGCGCCAATGTAAAGCCAATATTGGTCCAATATTGGTGACCAATGGAATGCCAATGCCAATATTGCCAATGGGGAACCAATATTGGCCCAATATTGGTCAACAGGATAATGCCAATGCCAATATTGCCAATATTGGGCCAATATAGGGCCAATATATGTATGTTGTCTGGGCAGTGGCAAGAGCTATAAACATGATAAAGTGTACCTATTGTGATTTTGGCACGTTGTCTGCTCGTTGTCGGCTCAAAAATGGAGCTTTCACCTCGTGTAATTTCACGGCTACGATTGCACGCGTGATAGGTTACACTACAGTAGGCTAGGCTATATGAATTGCTCTTCGAATCCGTGACTTTTAAATTTAAGGGACGGCTAAGTCGGTATTTTCAATTGAAGCTATGTGTGTGTCGATTCTAAATCGATCAAAAGGAACCATCATAAAAGGCCGCTTAGTCTCAAGCGATGACATGAATAAAATAACTCCTCAACAGTGATACATAACTCGACACACTCACTCACTGAAACTAGTATTTATCTGAAACGATGAACTGATTGTCCCAAGTGCTAGGGGGGGGGGGGGGGGGGGGGGTCGAGTTTATGTCTGATAAAACACTGAGTAAAACAGATGATATCTTTTTAAATATTGTTACAGACACGTTCATACAATAATGTAAGTTGTTCAAATTCTTTGAAGGGTTTGAATTTCAACCGACGCTAAATATAGTTTAATATTACACTACATCCAGTATAAAGACCCGAGTCGTTTTTTGCCAGTAGCGTATCGAGTGTGGGGGGGGGGGGGGGGGGGCAGACTGCCCCCCGGACGGGGAAAAATTGGCAAAATGGGGACGAAAAAGGCGGAAAATCATGTTAAATCAGCCGTTTTTTGACCTGGTTTCTTTAAAATAGGGACCGTTATGGGGATCTATGGGGATCTTGCCCCCTCGGAGTGGCTGGGCTGGCTACGCGCCTGTTTTTTGCAACAGGCTATCAGTATTAGCCCCCTTTTCAAACATGCAAGCCGTACAGGTACAGGTGCATTTGAGATAGACATAGTAAACGTTTTGTACATTATTTCAATACAGACGATCATACCTCATCGTGATAATCTCTGTTCGAATCTAGGATCCGTTAAGAAAAACAATGATAGAAATTATGATTCGGAAAAGTGTACTTTAGGTCCCAGATTCTGGACTGTACTAGTATCGGACGATACTGGAACACCCAGTATCATACGATATTGGTACCCATAGTTCCCCATTAGAAACACGCTTATAGGTTCAACAGAAAATACCGGCTTAGCCGTCTCTTTTATTTGAAAGTCAATGGTAGAAGCTGAAACAGTAAAGA